>PVKM010013964.1:0-29631 GCA_004027735.1 Carollia perspicillata | reverse complement strand
ATCAGAAGCATTTTACCCTGAAGTCATGATGATGAATCAGGAATTCGATCAGGCTGTGTCTCCAGTGAATTGCACTGTCAAATAATGTTAATAGAACCAACAGCAGCCTTGCTCACGGCCTTCTCAAGCGTCAGTGTGCCTTTGAATCTCTTTGAGAGCCGGTTAAACAGTCAGTCTCTTGGGTCTGTCCCCTGGAGTCTGAGGCAGGGCCCCAGAATCTGCAGTTAACAAAGTACCCCAGTTCCTTGCTGCTCAAGGATGATGGTCCAGCAGCATTAGTATCACCTAACAGCTTGAAGAAAAGTAAGATCTCAGGTCCTACCCTAGACCTACTAAATCAGGATGTGTTTTTTCAACACATTTAGCATGTTTGTGGGGGCTGCCCTGGGAGATTCTGAGGCGGTGATATAAGAACAGCACGTTGGAAAAATATATTCCACCGTCTTCTGGGTCAACAATAACAATAGTGATAGTTAAGGATTTTGAGTGCTTATTAAGTTCCAGGCATTATTTTAATAGTTGAACATGACTTAACTCTATGAATCTTTATAAACCAACTCTTAGGGGTCATTGTTTTCAGATGAGGAAATGGAAGTGGCAAAAAAGAAAGTTCCCAGACTCACCACTAGGGGAGCGATTGACCCCGTTTCAGGGGCAGGTGGTTTGACAAAAGCAGGTGTGAGTGCTCAACTATCACAGACTCCTGCTTCCGCCTGGGCAAACAGAAGCTTCACCAGTAAAAGGGGATGGGAACCACGTGCAGCCAGTAACATAGGGATGGCATTCCTAGTGCCCTGAAAATCAGGAGCTGTAAGTCATTCTTTGTTGTGTTGCTGATACTGAATGCAACATGTGCTTTCTGGGGATTCTGTGTGGCTTCGGTCTGCTCTCCTGTGACACATGGTGATGCTGTGAGGCTTGGAGGAGCTGCCTGAGGCAAAGGGCAGGGCCAAGAGCAGGGCTGGCATGGATGAGGGTCTCAAGAAAGTGTCCCAGTGTGAATGAGGGAAACCCGTGGAGTGTGAGAAGCCTGGACTGGATGGGACTCTCAGCTCTGCTATTCAGTTAGTCCTGTGTACAGCTGTCACCAAGTTGTGCCTCAGTTCCCCCACCCATGAAATGAGGTGAATGAAACCCATCTTCCAGGGTTGCCAGAATAATTAAATGAGATTATGTTCATTAGGTAGCAAACTACCTACCGTTCCATATAAAGGATTCAATTAATGATCACTACCTCTCTTTTCCTATCACAATCACTTTACCCCAAATTTTAAGCCATTATCTTCCTCCAGAGAGTTATAATGTCTCAGCATTGGAAGGGATCTTAGAAATTGTAAATGTTTGTCCCACTTGTCACACCTGTGAGGTGGCCCCTTCTATCAGGACAGCAGACTCACACTGTTACCATGAAATGAGCTCCCACCCCCTTGAGTCCCATTCTGAAATGACTGCCCCAGGCAGTGGAAAGTAACGTTTTGATGGCTGAATGACATATGTCTATAGTGGAACCAGGACTCAGAAACATTTTTCTGACTATAAACTGTTTTACTGCCCCATAAAGTTGAATTACTTGTATTATAATATTTTCTGCGATATTACACTACTGTGGATGTTTGAGACAGTGATCATGCTTTACAAATGTTTTACCACTGACATTTGACCTTATGCTACTGCTATTCTCAGCCACAAAGAGGCAGATGGAAAAGCGATTTTGTTACTTACTACTCAGAAAAAGCAATAACTATGGAATGAAAACTAACCTCAGATGAAAAAGAACCACTTGCTGTTATCACACATCTAAGAAAATTCTCCCATTGTCTGTGATTAGGACTTTGCATTTTATTATAAAAAAATTGATATTCTCTTCAAAGTATGAAACACCTCTCTTATACCATTAACATTCACTATTATGTCATATGATTTTGGTTCTGTATTTAAAAACCACTCATTTGTTCTCAGATCTGTAAGCAGAATATCTAAAGTTAGTGCCCGGATTCTCACTTTTGGAAATACCAAAGTGAGATCATCTTGTTAGTGATACTTTGAAATAATCATAAATAGTGACTGGCACATGGTGAATCTGTGAGTTAACTTCATGAAAAATAACTTACATTTATAAAGTGATTAAAATTTTAAAAGTCTTCATATGCTTTTATTTGATCCATATAATATTTCCCATGCATATTATTATCAAGCTCATTTTATAAATGGTGAGAGCCCTGCTATGAGAAAATTCATTGACCTAGCACACTGTCCACCTGGGAAGGTCAAGTGGAAACAGATTTAGAGGAAAAGTCAAAAAGTGGCAGTGCCTATTAGATACCTCTCAGGAGTTCGACGTGAACCCCAGGAGGTCTGGGGCATAGAAATGAAGTTGGGAGTTGTTCGTATATTGATGGACTTAATGTTGTAAGCCTGGATGAGATCCTCAAGGGGGTAAATACACAGGAAAAAATGCGGTGGGTACTGAGCCCTGAGCCCCGATGCTCAGAGGTGGAAACGTGACAAAGAACCAGCTAAGAAGAATAACAGAAGCTCTCTAAACATCTCATCCAGGGGTGTCCAACCAGTGACTTGGGGGCTGCATGTGGCCCAGGGTGGCGATGAATGTGACCCAACACAAAATCATAAATTTACTTAAAACATTACTTAGTTTTTAAAAGGTTTTTAAAAAATATTTTATTTATTTATTTTTAGACAGAGAGGAAGGGAGGGAGAAACAGTGGGAGAAAAACATCAATATGTGGTTGCCTCTCACATACCCACTACCAGGGAACCTGGCCCTCAACCCAGGCACGTGCCCTGGCTGGGAATCGAACCAGTGACCCTTTGGTTTGCAGGCCAGCGCTCAATTCACTGAGCCACATAGCCAGGGCAAAACATTACTTGGTTTTATTACTAAGTTTTATACTCTTTGAGTACCGAGATATGCACATTTTCTATATTAGTGATCACAAACTTGGGACCTGCTCGATGGTTTTAAAAGATTATCAAAAGGGCCGCTGCGTAATTAGGCTTATTAAGTGAGGACTTTTTTGCTTATCTGTGGTGGTGGATATCATGAAAATTATGCACAGACCTTTTCTTCGCCCTTCAGTTTTCATTCGTTGTATATATAATGTGTGGCCCAAAGACGCTGAAAGGTTGGACACTGTGTTGTACAACTGAAAGTAAAATAATATTACATGTCAACTGTAATTATAAAATAATTTTTTTAAAGAGTCAGAACAAATAAGTAAAATAAATTAAAATTGAGGAAAAAGAAGTATGTGAGTTATCTGTGAGGTTGGAAGAAATTAGGTAATTATATTCTGAATAACAAGAAAACAAAGATTTGTTTTCTTTGTTTTCAAAAAAGATGGTTTGCGTGTTCCTGATATTCCAAGTAAGATAAGGTCAGAACATTGCCTCTTATATTTAACAATGTAGCAATCATTATTGACCTTGCTGCAAGAAGCTTCTTCCAATTGGAGTAATCCAAGAGCGAACAGGAGCAGAGGACTTGGATGCACCCAATGTTACTCCATCAGAAAACAAAGGGTGGGGACTAAGGGTCCCATCTCTTTAGTTGAAGGGTAACCGAAACTTTGTCTTCAGTGGGTAAAATTGATCAGGACTTTGCTATCAGCGGTGACATTATAATCTCCAAGTGCCGAGGAAGGAGATTTACTAAGGGCCTCACTCTCTTCCCTTCTGGGGATCTGCATGCGCTGGACAGGAGGGGCCCAGCGTGGCCTCTCACTCCGTGTGTCAGTGCACCCCTCTCCCTGGCTGTCACTGGCCAGGCCTGGAGTGGAAGACGGGACTACTGAGAGCAATTTCCTGATCTCAGCCATAAAGGGGGGGAAAAGGAGAGGGGGGTAAAGTTGAAAAGTTAAAAAACAAGGGAAAAGGAAACAAAAACAAAGTATATGCTGATAAGCTACAGAAAGTAGGACTGGTCTTGAGTATCTTACCTCTTTCAATAGATATTTGTGGGTATTTCTTAAGTGAAGTTAAGTTGCCAGGTTGGCTGTTCTGTAAAGGTCTTCTCCCCAGACCCTCCGAACCTATTTTGCCATTCTCCTTCAGATGTCTTTGGTATACCTGACCACGTCTCTGAAATAAAGAGGCACGTACAGTAGACTTGAAAGTGATCATAGAAGGATGCGTGGTTACAACAGAAAGACTGAGTGGAGGTGGGAAGTGGGGAAATCTGTTAGTAGCCTTTGATCTTTTTTCCTGCAGGGGGAGAGGAGAAAAAAAAAAGATTCGGGGAGGTTATATAAGTTGCTCAAGATCTGTGCTTTCTGACTCAGCACATCATTCTCCCCCTGAGTTAAAGTCCTAGGAGCCAGCGACTGGGCAACGGGGAAAGGGCAATTGGCAAAGGCATTGTAAACAAGGGCAGGCAGAAGCCCCTGGAGCAGGGAGAATACTTTAAATTTGACGGGGAAGGTGACAGGCCGCCCTGGAGGTTTGAGAAAGGGGAGAATGTGGTCAAAACTGTGAGCGAGGAAGACTGTTTTGACAGCCTTTGGTACTGATTGGACATTCCCTAATATAACAGCGTTTGCGGTCGTGGGGAAAATATTGTGTCTCCCTAGATTTTATTTGTATAGTTTCAATATTATATAAATTGCTGTACATTCTAGGAATTAGACTCTTTGATTTGTTCTGTTTTGTTTCAGGAGGTCATGCGATTGAGTTGTGAGACTGACACTAAGTAGCTCAAACCCAATCATTTCATGTGCCTTAGCACAATTTTCCCCATATAGAAGTGATTCTGAGATTTATTCATGTTGAATAGTGCTGATCCCATCAAGTTAATTATTACCAAAAAAAAAAAGGAAAATGCAATATTGTTTGAACAGCAGATGTGTTAATACGGAGTAATTATGTTGATTGAAAATGAGCAGTTCCATCAGGCAGATGCCCAATTTTTCCCCTACCAGTCAACACTGAATGTCTTTTAATACGCTGGAAAATTACTAGGCGCAGTCGAAATAACAAAGCAATCACTGGAGCCTTTGCTTAAAATCCCTCTAGAGACCAGGACAAATAAAATGATTACAGAGATTTGAAGTTGAAATTTTATAGCCATTCTCGGAAAAACATCTCCCAATTAGTTGAGAATTGATAGCGTCTGATATTTCCTGAAATAGTTTCTGCATTCAGAATATTGATCTGCACTTACCTCCAGTAGGTTACCTGGGAAAAGGTTATTCTTATTATGGTGAACACATGAAAGGCTGTTCTTAAAAGTATTTGCAAGATAGTCTTTCAAATTTATGGAAGGACAGGGCCTGTGATACAGTGTTGTGAGACAAGGTGAACCAGCCCACTGTCTCCTGTTGTACTTTGCATCACCAGATGACAGAGCCCAAAAGAGAACATTCAGCCCAACAAGTAATGCCTGAGCATTCCCATTGCCTAACCATCTAATAGGTTCAGGGTGGTGTGAGAGAGAAAAATAAATTTACTGGGGGGAAATAGCTGTGGAAGGAAGAGCACTGCACTTAAATGAGAACTTTTTTCGAGCCCTCTCTTGACTCCATGGGAAGGATTGAAAGTCACGTGTCCTCTTCAAGCTGTGACTTTCTGCTTTGTAAAATGGCAGTACCATTCTTGATGAAGCACCAGGTACCGAGGATGCAAACACAGATGTGCTCTGCTGCCCGGATCCGAATGGACTCACAGAACAGTGGTTGTCATCAGAATACTGAGCCAGACAATGAGGGAGGTTGCCATTCTGGGCCATGCAATGTTCTCAGTACGTATACAAGAATTACTTTTTAAAATCTTCACGGCAACCCCTGTAGGTGTGGCAATAAAATTGGGAATAAAATGTATTCCCATTTTATAGGTGTGGAAATGAGGCACAGGTCAGTTAAATAACTCACCCCAAATCACGTAGCTGGTGCAAAACTGGCAAGTGCAGGGATGTCTCTGAGCTGAATTCTCAGAATTTCAGAACAAGTGATACCAGTCCCTGAATCAAGGAAGATATGGCAGGATAGAAACATGCGGAGGTTCTGTGACCGTATTTTGGAAACAATGCTGTTCTGTGCACGTGTTGGTGATTGTTAAATCATGGAAAGAGAAATAACTCAAAAGTTAAATCATGGCTGGAAATGTCCAAAAACATGTAAACATGTAAGTAAAATATAGAGTTGCATGGACGAAAAAGAGGCCACATACTAATCCCGACTAGTCCTGGGGAGGCCTGCATGGCAGCCCTACAAACGCAGAGACCAAAAGCAGCCACCTAGGTTGGTCTGCAATGGAAACTTCTAACTAAAAGCAGTTCAGGGTGGGCAGCCATGTCCTAGGCCCGTATCTTCCCTGACAGAAGTCAGTCTTCACCTCAGCTAAGCCTGTTCGTTGTGTGTTTGCACCTATGATAATGGACCTTTGGAAACATCAGAGTGACTTCCAGTCTTCAGACCCCTCAGGGCACCGGGACCCACCAGCAAAGACCCCAGAACCCCTCCTTGTTCCTGTTATCATGTCAGTTGCTAACTGTTAACCATCCTATATGTACCAAAGTCAAAGATGTACCTGTCCCTTCCCTTTCCCCTTTATGCAATCCCAGGGCTTTCCCCACTTTGCTCTCTCCTGCCTCCCTAATCTATCGCCAATGGATTTTTTTGTTACCCTTTGATCATAATGTATAAAATAAGGTATAAAACTGCCATTCCCTGGAGCATTTTCTCAACCCATTGGGATTTTTCTCCCCGGCATTTGTCATCAGTTTGGCTCCAATAAACCCATAAAAATTCTCCATAGATTGGGACGTTTCTTATGTCCACAGTTGTCAAGAGGAATTTCCTCAGGGTTGTAGAATACAGTACTATTGTGTCAAGTGTCCCCATGCCTTCAATCAGAGCCCCTCTGGACTTCAGCAGGACTGTGGAGGAAAGGAAGGACAGGATATGCCCCAGGTGCAGCCTGGGCGCCTCTCATCCTCAGCAGCCTTCAGGACAATCCGCATGTCAACACACGGGTCCCAAGACATTGACTTCATCTGCTCCAAGCGAGAATCTGGGTTGAGCATTAGGAATGAAGTGATGAACCCCTTTGGGGCTAGAGAGTAAAGCAGTTTAAGTGGAGAAACGCACTGTCCAAATGGTGTCACTTGTGCTCCAGAAATACAGCACTCTGGTGTTGCAAGATATCATAGTAACAACATCCTCAAGGGGTGTCTTTTGCTTCTCTGCTGGAGCCTGGACTGTGGCCTGCTATTGTATCTATTCAAAGACTATTTGCAGGAGCTGCATTTGTAAGTAAAAGCAGATTACAGTTACTCGAAGGTCGATGAAAAGCTGAAGTATAACCAGCTTTAAGCACAGCATTTACTAAAAGACATTGTTAGCCACAAGGTGTCTGCAGACATCTAAGGTTAGGGATTGGTTTTAATTCAGCTAGTGGAACAGAAAAAGAACTCTTATCTATATTTGTGATTCGGGTGTAGCTCCTAGCTTCTTGAAAATATGCCCTTTATTAAGAGGATGAAAAGGGACATTTTTGAAATTTGCTATCCAGTGTCACTCCTCAATTAACTTCTATTCATTCAGCCAGCCAGAATCGGTATTTAGCTCATTAAAAATAAAAGGCTTCCTTTTCTATCCCCTTTGCTGTTATTGATATTGTTAATCATTTTAATTAGTGGCTTCCCATGATTCCTGCCAAGTCCAATTAGACTCAAACCCAGCAAACAATGAAGAGGTGAAAACAGCAACTCAAAACATGGATTAATCTCACTGGTACAAAATGGAGATGGCTGCATTTGAAATCCTGTTCACCTTCAAACAATGACGTCTCCCGGTCCCACTGACTGTAAAGGCATCTGGTTGCTTCCGTGAAATGTAATGCACGGTCCTACCTTTCAAAGACCCTCTGCACCCCTCATGCATATATTCGCTCAGCCACACATTCTCCGTCATGCTGGAGTTCACGTTTTTCCAGGCCAGCTACCCGGACAGCTTACATTCCTCCTCCGACCTCCTCTTGGTCAGAAATGGAAACTATGAGCGTGGGCCCTTTCCCTTCTCCGCCCTCAGAAGGCGCATTCTCCTTTGGCAAAGCAGAGTTCTCATTCTCAGTGATGTGAGAGAAGTTTGGTGCCTATATTTTCAGGCAGCCACACGATATCTATCCTGAACATGGTGCTAAATTATTTTATAAGACACTTTTTATGTAATTCCCTCAATGATTCTATGAGGTAGTCATTTCTGTTATCCCTGCGTTATATACAAAAACTGACATTTCAAAAATACATAATGCTATCAAGCTAGAAAAAATTAGACACAGGCTTTGAACTTAGGTCTGTATGGTCCCAAGTGCCGAACCCCTATGTTCAGATTTATGGTGTTTTACTTAGGAACAGAGGCAAGACCGTATCCCAGCAGGGAAATATGCAAGCATGAAAACTTCATCAAAATTTTTCCTTAGAATGGCTGCAATTAGTGATATTACTTTTTTTATGAGAATAGCATAGGCAACCCATCCTCAATTCTCTGACCATACTTGCCAAGTGATATGGTACATACTGTCTTATAGGTGAGCCAAGAAATTTTATTGGCATTCCTAGGGCTATATAGTAAACAACCTTTATCCCTTGGAAACCATTCAGTTATAACAAGGACATTTATCTTATTACCTCAAGATTTTATGATCTGTCCGTTTTAAATGTGTACTGTGGAAGACCCTAAAACGTAATGATTGGATCTGCACCCTGGCTGTAGCATTTAAAGCGTGGGCTATCTTGAGCTACTTTTCTGCTACTTGAGTAGCAGAAAAGCGTGGGCTACTTTTCTGAACTGTGGGTCTGGAACATAGTAATAAAAAATGAATCAGTGGAACCAGAAAATGACAACTAAAAATTTTGCCTTGCAATGGTGTTTCAGGGTTCTTGGGATATATTCCTAGCAGTGGAATTGCTGGGTCAAAAGGCAGTTCCATTTTTAGTTTTCTTAGAAAATTCCATACTGTTTTCCATAGTGGTTGTACCAGTCTGCAATCCCACCAACAGTGAACTAGGGTCCCCTTTTCTCCACAACCTCTCCAACACTTGTTTGTTGCTTTGTTTATGGTGGCCATTCTGACCGGTGTAAAGTGGTATCTCATTGTGGTTTTAATTTGCATTTCTCTTATGGCTAGCGATATTGAGCATCTTTACATGTGTTTCTGAATCCTCTGTATGTCCTCCTTGGAGAAGTGTCTGTCCAAGTCCTTTGCCCATTTTTTACTTGGGTTGCTTGTCTTTTTGGAGTGGAAAAGAACCTATGCACTGCAATGTTCATAGCAGCACAATTTACAATAGCCAAGTGTTGGAAGCAACCTAGGTGCCCATCAGTAAATGAATGTATCAAAAAACTATGGTACATATATACAATGGAATCCTATGTGGCAGAAAGAAAGAAGGAGCTCCTACCCCATGCAACAGTATGGATGGAACTGGAAAGCATTATGCTGAGTGAAATAAGCCAGGCAGTGAAAGACAAATACCATATGATCTCACCTTTAACAGGAACCTAAGCAACAAAACAAGTAAGCAAAGTATAACCAAAGACATTGAAATAGAAAATGGGATGACAGTAACCAGAGGGGAGAGGGGAGGGAATTTCAGGGGAAAAAGGGAAGGGGTTATAGGAACAAGTATAAAGGACACAGGGACAAAAACTAAGGGGGGGTGGAAATGGGAGGGAGGTGGGGAGCACTGCGGGGGAATGGACTGGGATGGGAGTAAAAGACAGAAAACTGTACTTGAATAACAATTAAAATAAAAAAATAAAAATAAAAAATAAAAAATTTGCCTTGCGATATTTTTTTGAAATTTTATAGAGTTAATTGAAGCATATATTCAAACGTGCCTGACATGTAGTTTTTTCTTAATAAATGGTAGTAGTAATTGTTGGTTCTTATTTATCTAGCATCGTATGTATAGCATTTGGTGGTTTTATGTATGGAAGCAGGTGGATGGTAGGTTTCAACCAGGCAGGATGTCTGGAGACCGTGACAACCAATAGCATCAATGCAACCAAAGGGACTCAGACAGAAAGGAAATTGGATAATGGCACAGCATTAACCTGGTTTCTGAAGATAGAGTGGAAGGCTAGTGGAAGGCTTATCTTGATTGAAAAGATCAAGATAATTAATATAGCAATTATTAACAATCAGAAGTATGTGCATCTATCAGCTATTACCACAATGATGCTAAGAAACAAATAGCTGTAAAATACAGTGCTTACAAGAGTGTTTATTCTCATACTATTTTTGTCTGATCTCAGATGAGCTCAGCTATGCTTGGCTAAAAAAGGCTGGAGGTTTGATGTAGATCAGTTCCATAGATTTTTGTTCTGGAGCCCAAGCCCTAGACACTAAGTCATAAAAGACAAAGGCCAGTTACACAGGGTGGGTACAAGTAGGTTTACATTTGGGAGTACAGAGAAGACAGAGTTTATTCTCCTATTATTATCTATTAATTGCTGTGTTATTTTTCATATGAACAATTGTAAGCCTACTCTTGCCCCACCTTGCACAGGTACATTCCCAGCTTCTGCCTGTGTCGGGTCTTCTAATAGCCTGTTAGCCACAGCAAATCACGTGGCTTCGTATAGTGACTCATACTCTGCTCACCATCAGACAATAAGAGAGATACACAATTTTATTACAGGGAGATGAAGAATGGGGATCAGTTCTCCCACACAAAGGTTAAAATTGGGGCAACAGTGGGATCATGGAGCCTTTGAACTATTGATCTAGAGATTCTCCGCCTCCTTTGCAGAAGGTCCAGACTTACTGTAGAATTTAGACCTGCAGCTTAGGCCTGGGTTGAGAGACCTCAGCTCTAGGAATAGGGTGAGACTACACTATGAAAAGAACAAGGCAGCCCGCTGATGACCACCATCCAATTGTTTGACCTGGTCCGTGGAACCTATTTGCAACATGTCCTCCTTGAATGCTGTGCCTTGGCCTTGGGATTTCATTTGTTTGCCTGTGTCCAGGTTGCTGGTACACATTGAGGGAGCTACTGATTACACATGCATTTTCCTTCCTAATTATTTTCTGCAGGAACTTCATGTCTAACATTTTTATTTTCTATGTCTTGTACAGCATTTGTAAGCACAATGTAGAAAAATCAGCTGCTTCCCCTTTGGCACTGGGCTTTTCCGCAGCTCACTAATTTGAATAGTGATAGTGAGATTCAGGAACACTGTATCCCTCGTTTTGTGCTCATCAATAGACACACTCTTTAGGGCTGTTAAACATCATAACTTCTGTTATACATTTGCGGTACACATCTTCCCCAAAATCAATATGTGTACAATCAATTCTGAATTAAGGGATTTTCAGGTACCATTATGCTTTGCTAAATTGAGTTGCCTCCTTATGGTTAAAGAACAAGAAGCATTAAGTTTTATTAGGAGCTCATGCTGGCTTTTGGGAGAAATGACTGTGATTATTCATTGAGCAGCTTGAGCCTAATCTGGTTTCCTGACTTAGAGTTACGCAGTCTACCTAGAATAATGCCTTCTTAATGCAGTTTACTCCCGAATGAGTTTACTCATACCTAGTAGCAGAACACTCTCCCTGCCTCCGTGTCTGTGCTCCTAGAACATTTTTTATACGTACTTCTACCGCAGAATTTTGAATATATTATGACTATTCTATTTCTTTAATTTTTTAAATATTTTATTTATTTGTTTTTAGAGAGGGAAAGGGAGGGAGAAAGAGAGGAAGAGAAACATCAATGTGTGGTTGCCTCTTGTGTGCCCCGTCCTGGGGACCAGGCCTGAAACCCAAGCATGTGTCATGACTGGGAATCATACTAATGACCCTTTGGTTTGCAGGCCAGCACTCAATCCACTGAGCCACACCAGCCCAGGTGTATTATGAATATTCTTATATCTCTGTTCCCTAATGAGATTATGAGAACAATGTGTCAGATACAGGGCATGTATTTATGTTCATACCTAGTAGCTGACACACTTATTAATAAGATTTCATTAAGTGACTAATCATTGTGGCTTTGGGTGCACCATACCAAGCAATATGATCAAGGCATCAAACATAAATCACATTTTTTTTCTGTCTAGAGTCTTCCATATCTGTGTTTTCATACAAATTTGCCATGGAAGCTTATATTTCAGTCTTTAATCATTTTAATCAAATGAGTATATGTGTTAATAGAATGTAATAATCTACCTTGAAATCTGATCCCCCTTTGAGTCTTCCCCCTATACTTTCTTGTACATTTTCATTCTTCATTATCTTCATGTTAATTTTTCTTCTAAGTTTATGAGGGGGGACCCCAAAAAAACCCAGAATTTTTTAAATTTTGTATTTATTCTTATATGTTTAAACTTCAGTCACCTTCAAAGTACTCTCCATTTGATATAATGCACCTATTGAGGCATTTTTCCACATCTCAAAACAGTTTGTGAACTCATCAATTTTAATGCCTTTTAGTGCTTCTGTGGTTTTTTCTTTCACCTCTTCCACATCGGCAAAGTGTTTCATTTGAGGACATTTTTTAAATCTGGGGAAACAAACAAAAAAATGTTGCTTTGGGTGAGATCTGGTGACTAG
This sequence comes from Carollia perspicillata, assembly GCA_004027735.1. Classification (NCBI taxonomy): domain Eukaryota; kingdom Metazoa; phylum Chordata; class Mammalia; order Chiroptera; family Phyllostomidae; genus Carollia; species Carollia perspicillata. The sequence continues at coordinate 17,058 of PVKM010013964.1, read as the reverse complement.
GGAGGGTGGGGCACAGGAGGCATGCTGTTTTTTCGGCAAAAACTGCTGAACACTCAGTGCGGTGTGGGCAGGAGCACTTGTAAATGACCCATCATGAAACGGCAAGCACGTTGAAAACGTCATCCAAAAAACTTCACTGAAACCAAATGCAGCCTCTCACAACAATGCCTTCTGGTGCGCTGATACAGTTGGATTCCTAGAACACCCACCTAGCGGCAGAAACCTGTACTGGAGGGATCCACCTTTCAGAAGATAATTCCGGATTCTTTTGGGTCGCCCCTCGTATATCTCTGGTACTAAGTTACTCTTTTTTTTCTAAAGATTTTATTTATTTATTTTTAGAGAGAAAGGAATGCAAGGAGACAGAGAGGGAGAGAAACATCAAAATGTGGTTGCCTCTCACATGCTCCCTAGTATGAACCTGGTCCCCAACCCAGGCATAACCAGTGACCCTTTGGTTCTCAGGCACACACTCAATCCACTAAAGCTACACCAGCTGGGCTGGTAATGTGTTGCTCTTATCTGAATGGTATCTGAGATGCATACAGCATATAATCTGTAACAAAATTACCCTTAGGGACCAGTTCTGAAGTTATACTTGTCTGAACATCATTTAAGGACATTTTTTTGAATGCATTTACTTGTTGCGTGGTATGCATATATTCATCACATTCTGCCCGGGAAGAATCAAAGACAAAGCAGATCAAAGAACTGTGGTTGACTAATAAAAATCAGTATTTTGCGCCTACCCTTTTAGTCTTTATTATGTATTCCTGGTGCTACTTTTCTGTGGTTGTAATATTCTGGACCAGAATTTTCTTTTTTTTTTTTTTAATTTTTATTCAAGTACAGTTTTCTGTCTTTTACTGGACCAGAATTTTCTTACATTTATTTTGAATTTTCTTTGGTTCGGTAGACTCTTAACCTTTTCCTAAACTTTTTCCAAGGTCCTCTTTGATATTCCTCTGTACCTTCTTACACACATTCCTGTAGACTTTATCCTGTTTTTCTTTGAATTTATTGGGTATCCCAGTCCTCCTTCATTTTTTAATTCAATATGTTTTATTGAAGAAGTGCCCATGGTGAATTGATGACAGTCCGCCTCATCCCGTGTATTTCCTTGTATCTGATGAGGTTGTTCTGAAAAGAAATGCACCCAGAAGCACATTGTATTCTATATTTTACATTTGTTTTGATGCCTTGTTTGATTTTCTTCTGTAAATAATGTCTTAAATCAGTGCTGCTCTTTTGAAGGTCTTTGAATCTATTTGGAATAATGTGGCTATTTTTATCTTTGGCTCCGCACTCACATTTCATGATCCAATTTAGAAGCAGTGTAGTAGGGTGGAAAGAGCTGGACTGACTCAGCCGAAGGTCTTAAAACCCTAGGTCATCTGTTTATCTACCTTACATGACCTTGAGAGAGCTACTGAACCTCTCAGAGCCTTGGATTCCTCACCTGTTAGTCTTTTGCATTCTCTAATAGTGTGTTTAACCCTCATAGGCTATTGTGAGGAAAAAGAAAAATATACGACACATAGCATGTGCTTCATTAATGACAGTAAAATGACACTGACATCTACTTGAGAAATACTCAGAAAATTGTTCTTGAGTTATTGCTAATGGAATAGCTCTGGAATAGACTGATTTAACAGGCTTCCTCACTCTCTTTAGCATCACTGTCCTGTGTTGGGAAGGGCCAGGTGGCATGCTCACCTGAGGGGCATTGCCTGGCCTCCCTCATATTGTGTGGATCTCTCCCATTTTCATAATAAAATATTGCTGATGTTCTTTATCAAGCTCTGCCAATTTCCTGCCCTTCGAAGAAAAGTCATTCATAAGAACCTTTGCCACTTTGAAATATTTGTGCAAGACATTAACTATATGCTAGTAAGTGTGTAACATGTGGAAGGAATCAACAACTATGGGATCACTTTTATGTCAATTTATTAGGATAAAAGATTTCTCAGTAGGGAAATAAATTGTACTAACTTTAAAAAAAGAGTGCTAGAAGAGGAGAGAAGCAGAAAAGAGAGGAGAAAGGCTAATTCTACGACTACTTACTGAGAACGTATGGTGTGAGGTGCTGTTTCAGGATGGTCATTACTACCACAGCATTTCAGGCTGTCAGTGAGGATTTTGTCAGTGGGGAGTCTTCTTGAAAAGGAAGTTCCTATTTTAATCCTCTCTGTGGCTGAGGAAGACTGGGGTGCTGGGTGCATATGGGGTTGAATGAAAGGAATGATCAGAATGGAAGAGGCTTAGTTAACATTACTCTGGAGAGAGCCTGATGGGAAGAGAAGTGACAAACATTGTTTCGTTAGGAATGGATGGTCAAATAATGAGATAAGCATTGTACAGTGTTTCACTTTTCCATTTGGAGGGTTAAGCAAATCCACTTACAGAGATAAAAAAGACCACAATAAAAAGAGATGATTCTAGTCTACTGTCCTTATTTTGGAGCCTTTGTCAAGATTAAATTCACACTCAAAAATATGCACCTTAATTCCCTCTATTTCTATCACAGGGCACCATGCCTCCCATCTTGCCCAATCGGGCAGAAAGCCTACTGCCTTAAATGATACTGAAATGTTGTCTGTTGGGATTATTTCTATGGGGATCCCAATTGTAAGTTGCCTAAAAAAACATAACAGATGCCACGATAGCTCCCTTTCACCACTGAGCATGAATATGGACTTCCTCTGCCCACGTCAGCTGTGCTGTTTTTGAGGCTGCCAGCTGATTTTAATGCTGACCAAAGGCACCATGAGTTACATGAATTCTTGTTATGGAAAAATATCAATTTTTATTTCATTTGACTTTTATACAGCCTTTCACTGTGGCCGCCTGTCAGCGTCACAGTGGCTTGATGACCCCACTGCACAATTGCATTGCTAGCAAAACAGGATATTATATTGAAAAAGGAATGCACACAATGAAAATTGGAACCCTTTAAAAAGGACAGCATAATGTCCTTCTCTGATTTAGAAGTAACAGCACGAGGAAGTAATGGTGATAGCCCTTTACTTGTGATAATTATTTTACTTGCCATCTCTGTGTGAGTCCCACCCATGTAAAAGCCCTCAGACACTCCCAGAGCAGTTCCTCCCTCTGGGCACCCACACCCATTACTGCTCAAGCATGTTATCCAATTTCCCCCCCAGAAACAAAGACAACAATGAATCTCTTCCCAAACCTTAGTTTGTTTTATGCTTGTATCAGAACAAGAATTCACATTGGCTCTGGTTGGTGACCGGTAGTAAGTTTCCTTAAGAACCTTGAAAAAGAACAGGCTAACTCTTTCTGGAAAAATCCTCTCCTGTGTCTGACCTACCTGGGTAATTCTTATTCATATGATGGCTAGACTTAGCCTTAGCCCCCACCCATTCCTCCTGAATTCACCTTCCCCTAATTCCCGGTAAATCCCAAAATCACATTTCCCCAGCCACAAGCCTCGGGATTTCTGGGGCTGTAATCTCTATTCCCATGAGCCCCAGATTTGAGAACCATTGTCCCTCAGTCAGACCACTTTCCGAGTCACCCTTATCTAAAGCTTGGGCCTCAGGTGAAGACTAAGCCTATTGTCCTGCAAGGAGCACCCTAGAAATCCTGACTAATGTACTCATTTAATAGGCTCCTCTCCTTCTGAGCTCACCATAGAGGAGGCACGGTGCAGGGGAGGCTGTATTTTGCTTCATTAGCCTTTCGCAGGCATGGGTACCAGTCTTGTTAATTAGCCGCAACAATTTAAGAAGCCAGGAAACATTGCCTTACGAAAAGTTTGGAAATGATGGGTTGAAAATTAAAACCTTAAAATTAGATGTTTTTCACAGTTTTACTCCCAGTGCCTAAAACAGTGCCTGGCCTGTAGTAGATTCTCAAAAACATCTCTTAAATAAATAAATGCTACGTATGACTGTTCCCAGGGGAAAATAATTGTAACTTTACTTCAAATTTTCTGTATGGACCCACCCATTTCTTAGCCTAAATTTTCTATACTGAGTCCCACAGCTTCTTAGCCATGCATTGGAAGTTTCACCCTCAGTTCAGAAAAAATAGTACCTCCTGCACAAAGGGAGTTAATCCTGCCCTCCGATGATGAGAGTGCATTTGTGAGAGCTGGAAAGGTAAGGATCAACGTGAAAGGTATTGAGGGCGTGGTTTGATATGAAGTCTCTTGGGCAAAAAAGAAACAAAAATAGGATTTAAATGCTTAATTTAAATGTTTCCTTTTTAAATAGTTTAAAGTTTATAGACAATAAAGCTAATCCATGTCTTAGTCATATCAACCAAAGGAAATTACATGTTTAAGTACTCATAAGAAATTCAGGTAAACAAGCAACACAGGGTGTGTTCTAAAATAATAACAGAACCAAAATGAGTGTGTCCCGGCTTTCAAAGCCCTGTTGTTACACACTTCTGTTCGCTGTGTAGTCCGAATGTTGAATCCCTCATCCAAGAGTGAATGCGTAGATTTCTGTAATAGTTTTCTTAAGGTATAACTTCCATACTGTACAATGAACTGATTTTCGGCATACGGTTCAACGGGTCTCGTTGCATCTACAGAGGCTTGCAGCCATTGCAGGCACCCATTTTTGAGCGTTCCCGTCGCACCCGGAAGGCCCTAGTGCGCCCCCACAGCCTCTCTCGTTCGCAGCCCCAGGCTCTGGCAACCACGGAAATACTTGGTCTCTAGGCAATTGTCTTCCAAGAGATTTCGTGTGGGTTAAACCATATTATATGGCCTTTGTTCTTGTTGATTTTACTCAGCATAATGTTTGTGTGGTCCATCTGTGTTGGATAATATTTGTTCCTTTTCCATGATGAATAATATTCTTATACATTGCTTTTCATATATCTTCGTAGGCAGTACAATGCTGAAGGCAAACATGTGTAAAACTCCAAAGAGTTTTTGTATTTTCTTTTGTTGATAGGTTAATGATAAATAAAATTATTTATATGCATATATTTAATCTGAATATACAGAAATATCTTTCATGATTTTATTTATTTTATTCATTTAGTTCTTTCTTTAAACTACTACTTAAAATCTTCTTCCCACTTATATATATACATATTTAATGTTGCATTTCAAATATGAAGTATAGAAAGATAAAGAAGTATTAAATATTAAGGTTTTTACTGACTCATGTCAAGAAAAAATTGACTCCAGTGTCATCATTGGTAGTTTGTCTCTTAATAAATTGAAATATTTATTGTAAAGTGCTTAATTGACATAAGACTGTACTTGAGATAATTAGCTATTTGTTAAGTCTGTAATAGATCAATCATATTTGAGAAAAGTAGTATTTTATGCCTATCCATTTTATTTCATTAGTAATTTAAAAGGGTGAGGGCAAGCTAGAGGAAGGACCAGAGAGAATCAGAGTCCTTCAAAGGCCAAACAAAAAAAATTAGTAAGTAGAATTCTTTTTTTTTTTTTTATTTTCCCTGTGTTTTTATTTCTCTCTTCTCTAATATCTCATCCTCCTTTTTTTTTTTTTTTTTTTTTTGCCTGGGAACACAGTAAGGAGTTTCCTCAAAAAACTAAAAATGGAACTGTGTTCCTCCATTTTTTTTTATTTTGCATATGCTCATTTCAGTCCTGGACAAACTTCTTCTTTTTTATGTTCTATGAAAAGAAGTTTGCAGTGAGCGACAAGGGGTTTATGAAAGTGATTGGAAATTAAAATAAATGAAAACAGCCTATGCACTTTTGGGGGCAGGTTCTATTCTGTCCAGCTTTTGCAGCTCTCAGGATATGATACTGTGCATATCCTTCCTGAACGATATTTGGTTAATGTTTACTAATTAAGATGATACAGGAGGCGAGAAGTGGAGAACTATCTGTAATCTCCTAAAGTTCCATTTTTTTTTTGTTGTTGTTGTTTTTTTAATGCCTGGGTTTGCCTCTTTCTTTGATTTCAAGAATCTTAGGTAAATATTTACTAGGAATGGTGTGAGATGGGTCTAAAGAAAGGAAACTTCCTTCACTACTTTTTACTAAATATATACTGTAATAGGTTAGATTGTCCAAATGTTGAGACCCTGTCCCTTTACTAAGGCAGAAGCTGTGAGCACTTTTCGACATCTTCACCTACCTGCCTTTCATCCAGTCTTGGAAAAGCAAGGAACTACTGAATGAAAAAAATAAACCTCATGAACCACATGGCTCTAACGCAGGATGCCTGATATTCAAAGGAAATACCAATGCTAGCAGTGTGGTTTCTTTCTCTGTGGATTTCAGTGAAACACACATCATCTTTGCTATCAAAAACTCTGCAAAATTTAAAGAAGTCAGCTAGGCTGAGCAGTGCAGCGGGAACATGGAGTTCTGGAATGGAAGGGCATGCAGAAAGAGTTGATTATGGGTAACAGTTACGGAAACAGGTTCCTTAAATCATTGTCTTTCAAAAATCAGCATTACTCATTTACTTTGTCATTCAACAGATATTTGCAAGGCAGGGAGTGCTACCTATGCAAAAATGAGCCCTAGGGACACGTTCTATAAGTAGGGCAAGATGAAAATGTGGAAACTCCACCTCAATTAGATGAGCTTATGTTGTTCCCATTTAAAGCACCACCCCCAGGAAGGGAAGGTGAACGTGGAACCTCCCATCTCTGTTCCTCTTCTCTTTCTCTTTTAATAGCACAAGTCTCTTCTAGTCCTTTTTTCCCTATGGGACCTTCTCTTAAATAAGTTCTGTCAATTTCCCCCAACCTAAGGCTTCTAATAAAACCAATTATAAAGGTAGACTGGAACATTTTTAGAATTAAAGAAAACCGTTTGAATAATTTCAGTGCCTTGGCTTTTGTGACTGTGTTCTGGTGCAGATCTTCAAGTTGGTGCTTGTGAAGGCAAACACTAAACATAATTCCTTTCTCTTTTCATTTCTTCTAGCCACAGATGTCAGTGTATGTCATTAAACGGAGGGGAGGTTAACTACAAACAGTTGACATTCTTCCACAGTTAGTCAGAGACAGATGCTGCTTAAAATAATGTAGTGTGAAGAGCTACACGAGAGAGAAAATATAGGTTCTACCTGAGGAGTGACAGCTGGGGTGTGTCCTGCGTTGGCTCAGAATAAAGAATGAACTCTCTGAGAGAAAGGCGTCTTAAGCTTTAAGCTACGTTCTTAAAGTTGGATGGTAGTAATTCTACTTAGAGGTAATTACATATTCCAGAGGAGAGACAATGAAGAATAAAAGGTATGTGGAGTAGTTAGTTACAGGAGAGAGTGTCAGGGAACAAGAAAGGCCAGTGGAGAGAAACCATGCCAGGAACTGGAAGATCTGCTAAATCATGTTAGAGAATTTGGGTCTCCTTATTAGGACAATATTAAAGGCCTTTCAGCAGGGTATTGATTTACTGTGATGTGTACATCCCACAGATAGCTGCGGAGAACAGAGTGACTGGACACAAGAAATAGAAGGAGACAGAAAGAAGGGTTTCAAGAAGAAAACCCTAGGCAGCCCTCACAGCAGTCCAGGAGCAGACAGACGTGTGTTGTTCATGGGAGAGGGGAGAAATGTAGGGTGCAAGAGAGATTTAAATGAGATCTATTTTGTACTGTTAATTTTGCTTTTTTATATTGAGTTAAAAAAAAAGTTAAAAACTCAGGTATCTAGTGTAACACATTCCCAACTGTGAGTATATTTTAGAATAGTTCTTTCAGTGAAACTTGGGGTGCTTCAGCAATATTGACAATGTGGTGGACAGTGTCTGCCTATCTGCCTGTCTACTTCATGAGGCCACAGAGGGCAGCTGTAGCACATGGAGAAAAGTGAGGCTGTGGCAGTCGTGCGAGGCCTGACCCAACTCCTTGCAATGTCAAAGCTAAACTGAAAGCCCTTTGCTTGTAATTATTTTTGACGTCAGAATGAGCCTTCTGCAAATTCAGAAGGAAAATCAAAGTTACAACTCCGTTGCAATTATCCTTTCGTCTCTGCCCAACTCTAACAGCCTTAGGCAGTGCAATTTCTGCATGTGCTGAGATTCATTTGGAGGATTGGGCCTTATGAATTTTTTCCTAAATCTCTTCTACATAGCCTCTCTCTCTGTGGATTGGTTATGACAATGACTTGACTTAAAGCAAAACCAAATTGAATCAACCCCAAAACTCAGCTTATTCCTTTATTTGCTTCCTGGTTCTCCTATGCTTTACCTTCTTTTTAAAAAGTCGAACAGTGGTAATTAGCAATAGCTAATTATTTTTAAGCCCTCCTAAGCCTTTATGTATATCATTTTACTTAGATATTTCAAGATAGATATTGTGTATTAGATATAACAGATATTGTGCTTATAACTATTGTCATCATTATTTCTACTCTATAGATGAGTAAGCAAAGATGCAATTAAATGATGTAATGATGGAGGTTGTATGAAACTCAGTCCTCTCTGACTCAGTATGACCATGAGTTTGTACATGTACACTCTCCATTCTCTCCCACCAAAATCGTCATCATCATCATCATCAGTATCATCACCTTAGTGTATATATCACACCCTAAAAATCAGAAGTATGCTCAGGATATTATCTGGGAAACTATCGCTTGGGATGGAATGGGGCAATGCTCTGGATTATTAATTTTTCAACACATTTTACCCTCCAGCTATGTGTTGGATGCTAGAGCAGGGAATGGCATTATGAATATGTTACTGTCTCAATGCAGTATGCAAAATAGAAAAACTTCTATAGCAGAAAGGCACTTGCCGCAGAAGGATGCGTCAGGATTATTTCCCATTCCAGGAATCGTGTGTTACGGCGGGCAGGTGAAACGCCGGGTGGAAGGCTCCTCGTGGGTACAGCTGCTCCCCTGAGGGGCTGACTCACTTCCTCCTTCTGACTTCCCCTCTGCTCCTCTGCTTCTCTTCTTCATCTCTGAAAAATCTCAGTCTCGCTTCTAACTGTGCTCTGAAGGAAAGAAATCTTGTCATCCTGGCTCTTGTGGGAAAATAAACCTCTATGAATATTTTCACTTTCTGTACAATTGGGGTTTTCTGAGCAAGAACATCAGCACCTGGGTAAAAGGATGTTTGACTAGCAACCCTCAAAGTCGAGAGCTCCTGAGAGGTATGAATTCTGATCTCTCCCCTAGAAACATTTGATGACAACCCAGGAAGCTGGAGTACAGACTTATCCCCTTCCCTCACCAAATAGGAGTTTTTTGCATTGCAGAGAAAAAGTCTCTTTCACTCTGTCCATAGGGGCAGAGGGACTGATGGGAAAGCCACCTTATACAAGCTCTAAGTTTCATATTTCCAGGGTTCCTTTCCCATGCTCCAAACTCCAGCATATGCACAGGGCACATCAGACTCTCAGTGCATTTGACCTTGAAACTACTGCAAGCTGCTCTGTGAGCAATGAAACTCTGGATCCCTGGTCCAGAAGTCTGTGTCCCTGTGTATGTGTACTTGTACATATGTGTAGATACAGGTAGGACCATCACAGAGCCTTCACTGTTCTAAACAACAGTTTTCCAGGTAAAGAAACCAAGGCTGGAAACATATTCTCACGGTTGCTTTCTAGAGTAATCCTTTTGTTCTACTACTCTTTGAGTTTCTGTATGGAGACTCGAAAGGTGAGCCTACCACTAAAGCGTATTGGTTCCCATCTGTTTCAATACTCGCTTCCATTCAACTGTTAGAACGTTTCACCTAAGTCACATGGGGAAACAGATTTCTGGGGAAGAGAGACAATCTGACTGTTACGTGCCCTGGCCCAATGGCTCCAACTCTAACTGATGGGCCAGGATCTGCAGTAAAAGTGAGATTCTCCATTGTTCTGTGTGGCCCTGCTATTATCTAAAGAGATGTAGTAAGGACCTATTTTCTTCCCAGAAAAAGATCAGACAGCCATTTCATGACCTCTCCTGGTAGGGACGGACTTCGCTGTTCTGGAGCGTTCAGCCTCATTGTTCGGTCAGAGGGGATGACCAGTGCGACCCTCCAACCAGCTGCAGCTCTAATTGAGTCTCTCCAGGAGGCCGTGAGCTCTTCTCTGTCCTCTTTTCAAAACGGAACAGAGGAGATGGACTTGGAATGCTACCATTTAAGTAACGTATCCTTTAATGCCTCAAAGCCGGGAAGAAAATCACACATTTCAGATCCTTAGAGATAATCCCACATGGAGCTTCTCTTGTTCCTGTTTTTCTTTCATCTTCCCACAATCTCTTTTCAAGCCCTTTGTCTGGGGTCTCCTCCCCCCACTACCTTTCAAGAAACTCTAACACGGGATAGAAATGGAGGTCTTCTATCTCTCTCCTTTCTTGTGCTTTGCAAGCTCTTCCCTGATGTTTGGGCAGTGGGTTAACCATGGCTTGCCTGTGTCCAGGCTTTGCTGGTCCCACATGGAGAGAGGGAAGTGGGGTGCCCGATCTCTTCTGGGAGACGGTGATGGGAGCTACAGTTCAAGGTCAGACTTCCAAAGAGTGGAAACTGCCACCAGTTTTCCTGTGAAGCACCAAAGCAAATATTTTGCTAGAACAAATATGATTCATTTTTTTCCTAAAGGCAACAGTATTTCACATGGGGAAAGAATCTTCCTATTAACATGAACTTTGACCCCACTCCTTTCAAAGTAATCACTTTGGCTATTCAAGGAGCATGCGATCCTGTCCTCCGGCTGATGTACCAGGCACATGGAATGAATAGAGTCCCCCGACAGGGAGGGAAATGGGACTATAGGAGTAATCGCTCTCAATGTGCTCCTGTATTCCACAGGACTCCCCACTCTGTTCTGCAAGCGCAGTCATTTCTCTTAAGCACGAGGCATATATACCAGCTCATATTTGTAAACTGGGCAGCTTTCAATGTGTTTAATACTCACCGCACTTTTTCCATTTTCTTTTTTTTTTCTCTGTTTTCAAAGCATTTTCTTTTGCATGGTTAAGTGATGGTTGACAAGGGGGAAGAAGAATTGACAAAAGAATCGCCACTTGCTCCTTGTCTCTCAGCGGCTTCCTGTGCTACAGATGCATTTAACCTGGGCGAAACTGGGGAAGCTAACCCTCATTTAACAGCTATGCATCACAGGCAGCAGGCTGGCAAGAGGAGAAAATAAAAAAGTTGGCTCTCTTGTGCAGGCCTCTCTCAGGAAAATGAAAGGGAACGGTAGACACTCCATATCTTCACGAGACGCCTTCTAATCCTTTTACCAAGTTACACATACTTTGAAAGACTATGTATCCCATTTCCATTTATATAATACCACCCTCGTATTAAAAAGTGTGTGACTGACATGTTAGCTAAAATATTTAATAAGAATTAAATACACCGGGCTTCATTACAAGGCAACGGAGCAACTTAATATGAAATTCAAATGCTAATTAAATGAAGCCTCGCTACATGGAGCTAAGCAGATGCTTTTCTTCTCCCCGGAATAATGAACAGGGCTGTGTGTTCTGGCCTTTTGGTGGTCAGACTGTCATCCGTGTTGTCTGTTAAATCCTTCCAGAAGCTTCTAAATTTACTCAGATTAAAAAGCCAAAGTCAGACAAGCTCAGTGGCGTCCGTTTCTGTGTTATTTCTCCCGTATTCTCATCACCCACCCTCCTAACTCATCTCCTCACTCACTTGGCTCCAGTCTTCCTGGCCGCCTGGTTTTTTGTCTCACACACCGGGTGCTCCCACATCAGGATCTTTGCCCTTGAAGTGCCCCCACCCCACCCAGGCATACTTTTCTCTACGATATGAACAAATCGCTCTCTATAGAACTTACCACCATCCCACACACTCTACATTTTCCTTAAACATTCTATTTCTAGCATGACTCCCCTGCTAGAATGAAAGGGAAAGAATTGTTTACTGTCGTATCTCCAGAACAGTGACCACTCCATGGTAGACATACAATACACATTTGCTGAATGAATGAATGAATGAATGAATGAATATGAAAGTAGTCTCTTCTGCAGCAGCTATAAGTATATAATTTTAAAAGAAATTGAGTGTAATGGAATTGGACTAAAAGTTACTTGCAGCAAGGACTAATAACCCTGTTATAAATAGGTTAAACCATTCCAGACTGAATTATACCAATCTAGGCAATTGACTTTAATGGTCTCCAACCATAGAACATACTGGTTTTTGCCAGGGGATGAAATAAGGAACCCAGTGAAGGAGCCAGAGATTAATTCATTCACATATTGATGGTTTCTAAGGGAACTGGGCAGTGTGCAAGGCTCTAGGGATATGATACTAATAGGATCTTGTCTCCATTCTCACTGAGCTCCTAGAGAGCTGGGAAAACACATAAAACAGCTCGTCACAGTTCAACACTTTCGGTGGTACATGTGCTGTACAGGCAAAGTTCCAGGGAAGGAAAAAAAAAGTCAGTAAGCTGACCTGCCTTTAGGGTTTGGGGAAGGCATTACAGAGGAAGTTAAATTTTATCTGGATTTTTAAAACGCTTTCAGTTATAAGTAATGGAAAAGTCAGTTCAATTAGGTTTAATCAATTAAGGAAATGTACTGTCTCACGCAGCTGAAAACACCCAGAGGCTGAGGTTGGAGCTGGGGATCAAAGTTTCATGGCTACCTCTCTGCTGGCTTCTCAGGTCTGGTCTTTTCTGTGTGGCAGCTTTTTGCTTAGACCAGCATCTCTCATAGCTCAGAAAATGCTCCATCAAAAACACATCTTGTATTTTTCTACTCTACTGCTAGACTACGCACATCTAGAGTTGGTTTTTTCCCAACTACTGAATAAAAATACAATGGTTAATCTAGCTGGATCACCTAACACCATTGCCCAATCTTTCAAATAGTTGCTGTGACCAGAAAATACTGTGGGTTAATTGGCGTATATCTGGGTTACTGGCCCAGCCCTACACTCTCCACTGGAGCAAGGGGAATGGAACCGGGGCCTCTGGCTTATAGCAGGGAAGGGCTGACGCAATGTGTTGTGGTGACTCCTATCCCACCACGGAGGAGTTACACAAATGCTTGCAGAGAAATGCTTGCATAGCAACTTCAATACACCCTACAACCTCAAGGATAAGTAAGAACTTTCAACAGAAATGATGCAGAAAAGTAATGTTAGAAGTAGAAGAAACACCACATGAAAAATCCTGGAAACATAATTGCACTGTTGTGGGAAAATTGTGTTGGGCATGGAGGCAGAGGGAATGTCTGGAAATAAAACCCACAACAAGACTACAGACACTTCAAAATGGTTTCTAGGTAACATACAAAGAAGTGGGGTGGTTTTTAGAACAATAAAGCTTCGGGTCTGTTTAAATCAGATAAACATAAGATCAGCTGATGGCCAATGATCAGCAAGGTATGGAGGAAGTCACAGGAGCAGAAGTTACAGTCCTCGTTCTTCCAAAGCTGTGGAGACAATCGAGCTGGGTAACCAAAGTAGCAATCCAAAGTGCGTCACTGTCTAACCAGGTGTCACTAAATCTAATTCAGAAGTCAGATGAAGTTTTGTGGGAACTGGTAGACAGAGAAAGGCTTCAGGGAAGAGGCAAGAACCTGGAGAAAACTGAAAAGGATGAATCCACGTGTAGTAAGTAGAGAAGAGCAGAAGGCATTCTCCACAAGAGGCGTGTGTTCAAGCAGAAGGTTAGGGGGCAACACTGAACAGGGAGGGCGGGAATGGCTGCTCACTGAGTACATACAGGGGTGGGCAAGACTGGGTTGACAATTGCTTGTGCGGGAAAAGACATGCAGGTTATGAGGGTTACAATAGCTTTATTAACTCAAAAGACTGTCACGATGCAATGTAGACATACTTCTGCCCACCCCATGGAGAGCGGCCATTAAGAGCTGCAAGTGGTAAGCCCAGAGATTTTAGATTCATTTCCCCTGTACTCAGGGTTCCCATGTGTACACAAGGACACCTGTCTCATCATTACACACTCGTGTCCTGAAGAGCTAGGGAACTTGAGTAAGTAAAGTGTGTCATATCTGGGGTTCTTTGAGATCGATACATGTAGCTCCTCTCCCTCCTGTTCTGTTGAGAATAGTAAGGAGGAAGAGTCCCATGGTGATGAATGACTGGAAGGCCAGATTTTAATTACTCAAAGCAGAATAGAGAAAGAAAAAAAAAACTGGTGAGTATCTCAACTTCATATTAAGAAGCAGTGAGGAAAGACATTTTTTTTCAGGGTGGGGCTTTATTGTACTCTGGTGAGACCAGCGATGTCGATCTTCATTTACTGCTTGTAACATTATTAAGAATAATGAGCCAAAGGTTCATTGATAGACTTTCCATCATAATGGGTCCTAATATATCATATAAGAGCCATATTCTTGGCCAAATATTGATATGTTTTTTCCACCAGCCAAAAGTTAACTTCCCTATTATGATTAGTTTAAAAAATTGGTAATTACATTAAAGTTTACTTTCTACTAACATAGACTCTACCTCTTCTCCAGTCTCAAGGCACCTGTTACCCTAAGTTTTACTCTGACCAAAACTGAACCCCTCTCTTCAGCATCTAAAGATTGTTACCAAAGGCAGCATCCGCCACTAAGATGCTCTTGTTTATTTTTTTGACATTTGTAGGTTTCAGCCCTCTCAGTTTTCTACTTCCTCTGCCATTGCCCTTTTCCAGGTCACCTCTACTCTGAGAGACTAAAATAGACTCAGTCCCTTCCGTGTTGTCCGTCCTTCAGCCATCTGATCCCTTTGTCATCGTTGCCTGAGGGCACCGTCCTCAGGGCGCTCCCCCTTTCAAGCCCTTACAGACCTTCTGAAAGGTCAAACATAGGCCGCACTTATTTTTGAACAGTATGTTTGCACTTCTTACTTATTGCTGTATAAAGAAGTACCCCATGCATTATTAGTTTAAAATTATCAACATTAGTTATAATTTGCAACTTGCTGTGGGTCTGAACTTTGGAAGCTGCTTGGTTGGGTGGGTCTAGCTTAGTTTTTCGTGAGGTTGCAGTCAAAATGTCAGTCCAGACTTCTGTCACCTCGAGGCTTAAATGTCACTGGGTAATTCACTTTGAAGGTGGTTCACTCAGACAGCTACCTAGGTGCTGCCGTGTTTGTCAGGTGGCCTCAGTTCCTCTCTGCATGGGCTTCTCAGTGGGGTGGCCTCAGTGTCTTCACACCATGCAAGCTCACTTCCCCTGAGAGATGGAGGCAAGAAGGAGAGAGAGCAAGGCAGTAGCTACAACCTGTCGGTGACGTTGCCAGTCACATTGTAAGTCACTTCTGCTACATTTTTTGGCTAGAAAGGAATCATTCAGGGCGACCTACATTCCTGGGGAGAGAAAGTAAGCCTTGCCTTTGGAAGGGAGAGCTGTCAAAGAATTTGCATACCTATTTTAAAACCACTACAACCGTAATTACGTCTTCCAGGAATATGCTCAATATAATATTTTTTCAGTCTTCGTGAAATACCTCTTTAGGTAAAATGCCTCTACATTTAACGAAATGGGCCCCACTGTTAAATCCGAACAAAGTGCAGTAGTATATGATGTTCCCTGTTTCCAGGCACTTGGAACACTTTCATAGTATGTTTATCATACTCCGATAGAAGGAGTTGCATCAATTGCACTTATTGCAAACTGCTCATTGATTCATTTTTTTACTCTCTCAAACTAGATTCCGACTCTGCCAGCCTGGTCTTCCCACTCTTCCAGTGCCTGTGTGTTTATTGCTGCCTCCAAGGTTTTACTGAGACCATTCCTCCGTCCACTGCTTGGCCTTTTAAACCCTGGGCCCTGGCGATAGGCAAGTTCAAGCCTCGCCTTGCCATGAAGAGCTGGCCCATAGCTTTGCCATGCATGGTTCTCACTATTCATACCCTTTATTTTATATTTTATTCTATTTCACTTAATTGTATTCAGTTCACAATCTTATACCATCCTATTTCTATAATTGTGCCTGTTCATAGCAAATACTCACTCAATATCTGTGAAGGAGTGAATGAATATAGATTAAAATAGTTTATTTAACCCAGTTATCCAAGGTATTATCATTTCAACAAGTAATCAATAGGAAAAGTTATTAATAAAGTACTTTACATTCTTTTTGTACTGAGTTATGAAAATCTGATATATCTTTTATGTATCTCAACTCATATGCTAAATTTTCATGAGTAATACTTGATCTGTATTGAGATTTCAAAAAATATATAGCTTAAATATGCAAATTCACATACATATTATTGCAAAAGTACTTAGAAGTTTTCCAATAGCTAAATGGAGTATTCATTTTTTAAATGGACATGAAATAACATGAACACTAAGTTCCTCCGTTTTAGTAGTCACATTGAAAACGCTCAGTCCCAGTGTGTGACTTGTGACAATCAGACAGGGTAACACAATTCTAAAATCACAGAAAAAAAGAGTCAGATTTGGGAGGTCTTTCAATTGTAAGCTAATCTTTACCCAAAGCAATGCTTAGAAGCGAAAAAGTGGAAAGCAGTCCAGCACATACCAACACTACATAGGATGAAACTCCACGAGTGAAATTTTGTTAGCAAATCACTGTAACGAGATGTATTCCGGGCCTGCATATGGCAAGAAGCACATCTTGGTGGTTGTTGCCAACAGAAAAGAAATATAATTACAAGTGCAAACTAGCATAGAAAGTAATTTGGCTTTAATAACGTTTCTCAAAAAGTCCGAAGGATTAAATTGCATCGAATGGAACAATTGGAATTGAAACAGCCGAGCCCAAAACGATCACATTGCAATGAACATGGCGAAACATCGTCTAAATACTCTTCAGGGTCACCCAGACCATCGGGCTGCAGGGGCTGCCCCTAAGGTCTTCGCTCTTTGTCTCCTGCTCAAACCTTCCTCTAATGACTCAGCTTCTGCTTCTCAGGCTCCCCCTTCTTCTCTCTGCCCCCTTCCAGAAGCTTTATATTGGAAGTCACCCGAAAACAGCATTCTTGTAATTGGCCTCTTCACACCTTTTCCCCGCTTAGCAAAGCTGATTTTCATCCCAAACCTGATCAGATCATACTGAATACTCCCAGGGGGTGAAGGGGGCGGAATTTAAGACGAAGGATTTGGAAGTCTCTGAATGCCAGTGTTCTTACACTATCATGCTAGTGTATAAAATAAATCTTAACTCCTGTTCTTCTTAGGACC
>PVKM010013963.1:0-29541 GCA_004027735.1 Carollia perspicillata | reverse complement strand
ACATCTCCCCAATATAAAATATCTATTACCTAAATTAAAGTCCTGCTAATGTGAAGTAAAATGACTTGAATATTTGAAAAAACAATCTATGATAAGGTGAAATGGGATAAACTTTCTAAGAATTGTTCACTTATAGTTTTGTCCCCATGGCTAGCTAATTCAAATCAATTTCTAATGTATTTAAGAGAATGAGGAAAATCGAAATAGAAGGCACACCTCAGGTCCTCTTTCCCTTCACCAGGGTGGGTTCTGGAAGGTGCTGAAGCTGGCTACTAATGAATGACTTGGAAGGGTGGACTGTGTGCAATTTTTCCCAACTTCAGTTCACTTAAAGTGGCCCATGGTGGGAATATTTATGTTATAGACATGAGCAAATGATGCATTGGGGATTTTTTTTCTTGGAGACTTGTCCATAAATGTTCACCAGAACATCACTTTTTGAGTTAGAAAATATTATACATGTTCACGTTATTGGGGGAATACTCTAGAGTTGGTGAAGAATCAGAGTGTAACAGACCTGAAAAGGAACAGTTCCCCTACTCATTCACCAGAAACAAATATATGTGATTTTCAATTAAAGTTTATTAAAAAAAAATTCTACTGCTAAGAAATGTTTGAAATCCACTACTTTTCAGCATCTCTGAGAGTGCCTAGACATCTTGTTTTGTCTCCTGTAACTATACTGTTTTAAGTAAGTGACTTAGAAAGTTCCTTTTTATATTTTTTACAATGTTTCTGGGTATTTTTAGTATTTGTTCAATTTATAATCATACTTCTATTACACTGCATTTGTAAATCCACAGGTTCTTTTACTGATATGCAAATGCCCCACTATTGGGAAGGGATGGTATAATTCTAGATTTATAGTATTTATTTTCTGGGGATATTGTAAAGCACCACCAAAGACAGTGAGTTGGGAAAAGAAAATACCATGAGGGGTATTTTATAAACATAAAATGGCCAGTTCAGTTAAATAAGAGACAGAAACAAGTGGTAGCAATGTGTCATGGTAAAAACAGCAGAAATCTTTGCGATCAGAAATGGCTGATCTAAACACAAATGTCTTTATATTAAGCTGTGTGATCTTAACTTATCTAACCCTTCTGAGGTTCAGTTTCCTCATTTTAAAAATGGAAAGAATACCCAGCACACTAGACTTTTTCTGTGATTAAATAGGATGATGTATGAAAAATGTATAATGATGTCATGTAACGTGGTAATATGTATTTTTCAACCCTTTAAATATTTTATCATATATATATATATATATTCATATATACATTTGAGGGAGTACCCAAAATTGAGAATTTACTTATAATAAATTGTATATTTATTCTTACATCTTTAAATTTCAGTCACCTTCAAAGTATTCTCCATTTGATGCAATACACTTAGTGAGACTTTTTTCCAATGTGCCAAAGTTTTTGACTCATTGATTTGGATGCCCTTTAGTGCTTTTGCCATTTTTTGTTTCTTGTTTTCCACATTGGCAAAATGTTTCCCTTTGAGGACTTTTACCACCTGGAGAAATATAAAAAAAGTTACTTGGAGTGAGATCTGGTGAATAAGGAAGGTGGGGCATGAGGGTCATGCTGGTTTTGGTCAAAAGCTGCTGAAAACTTAGTACAGCGTGGGCAGGTGAGCTCATAAATTATCCATCATAAAATGGGCAAATGCATTAAGTCTTAAAAAAAATGTTCACTGAAGCCAAATGCTACCTCTCACAACAACACCAGCTGGTACAGTGATACAGATGGGTTCCTAAACACTCACCTAGCAGGGGAAGCCTGTACTACCAGGGACCTACCCTCCTATCCTCTGGGTTTGTTTTTTCTTGGGTCCTCCTTCATATGTGTATATATATGTATGTACACACACACACACACACATTGTTAAACAAAATAAGGTTCAAGCTATAATACAGATCAAAAAACATTTATTTGTGCAAAAGCATTGCAATCTACAAGACACAGATCTATGTAGCAAAGCAAACTGTGTTCTGAAAAGAACAAAGACAAGCAGGATTTATAAAGCCAAAAACTGCAAAGTGTAATTCTTTTATACCAATGTGTGTTTGGTATTGCTGCCAATGAAGGATTGCTGGCTTGTTAACAGGGATTGGTTAGTTCCACTATGCCAATGATGGAGGCAGAAACTTCAAGGAGGAGGTCAAGTCCATTTGTGTCTGTATAGTAGTTGTTTTTCCTGGATGTTTATGATTAGGCCTTGAGCTGAGTTTAACAAGCAGGTTAGCAACTTAGCAGCTCTGAGAACAGAGGCAGAAGGTTGCACAGGCTGTACTTTCCTAGTAGCCTTCTGAACTGTATTTTAAGTCTCTCAGCAGTGTTAATTCCATTTTATATTTTTCTATTATCAACATATATAATAATATCACATTTGGATAGTTCAAGCTAGAGGACAATATCTTCTTTAGAACTCTTTTTTAAGGGAAATGATTTGAAAATAGCTGGTCTGAAGCAAAGATACAAGAAAATTGACTCTGCCTCAGAGATGAACATATACAAGAAAAGCGTTTCATGCAATCAAGGGAATTTAGAATTAAAAGGATTCACAGAAACAAATTAATCCAATCAGTTTGTTTGACATGTGAAAACCCTAGACACAAATCTAGGTTAAGTCATTTGGCTGTAAGCATGTTACATAATCTCTCTAAACTTCAGTTTTCTCTTTAGTAAAATGTGAATAATTTCCCCAGCACAGGTTTCTTTCTTAGATTAAATGAGGAAATATACATGGTCAAGTAGCAACTGGAGCCTGGAGATTCCGGGAGACTGAGGTACAGTGAGGGATACAGGCCACGAAATCTTTTCCTCCACCTGTCTGCTCTGTCCCAGCTAATCTTAGGGAATTTAACTTTATGAGACTTGACTTAATAATTTACTCGCAAAACATTAAACAGTGAAAGCATCCCTTCCTACAAATGATGACGTGGTTGTTGATCTAAACAGAGCTACTGTCTCTTTCTGTATTGTTTTTCTATGCTACAGAAGAAAAGAAGAAACAAAAAAAGTGGCTGTCATTCCTAGTCTCAAAGGCTGCTGGAGCAAAGAAGAAATTCCAACTATGTAGGAGAAAAAATAACGTGTCTGCATTTTCTGCCCCATTACATTTTGTACTTTCTGCTCATACTATAAATTTGTTTTGAGACATATTACACACACCGTGGTGGAAAATGGAGTCAGCGCTTTGGTGTTCGGAGATAGGAAATGACTGTGACTAACCACAAAGTCCTGAGTAAATACAGCTGGTTTCCACTATTCTTGTGAAGCACTATTCCCATCAGTTCAACTGCTCTCTGGCTGTCTCTGAGCTGCAGGCAGGGGAGTGAGATCAACAGATACAGTGTCTAGAAGGTGGAGTGTTGAGTACAGATGGGAATATATAGAAAGCAAAGATTTCAGGAGCACATCAGGTGCTTGCCTGCCCCTGTCTCACAATTTCCAGAGTCTCCACAATAGCATGTAAACATGCCTAGAGCACGAATTCCTTACATTAAGGGCAAGAGTTCAAAGATCATCTTCAATCTCATGTATGGAAAATAGATACAAGTACATCAAATTATACATTCTAATCACCTATTCTTACTCAAAAGATCATATCAATAACTGCAAACTCACTAAAGCTGAAATTGTTTGAAAGATGATTAATAATATAAAAGTAAAAAAAGAACAAAAATAACAGCAAAATAAATGCAGAAGGAAAACATAATAGTTCCCAACTCTCTCGATGCTACTCAGTTTCTGAAAATAATTCCATCTCTAAATCTATGGCAACTAATTTGTATTCAGCTTACTTATTATTTCACACAGTAACTATTTAGTTGAATGTGTAATGATCTATCTATACAAATATCATACATAAATCTACATATATTTAATTTTTCATGAATACTCTATTAATAGATTGAAATTTCATTTACTGGCAATTTTGAATATTTTTTAGAAAACAATTATGTCATAAAAGTAACTTCCATGTTTTGGATATCAATTCTTCAGCCTCTGTAGTCAAATATTTTGTCATAATAATAGCCTAGTGTGATTATGGAATGCTCTAGCTGTCTTACTCAACCCATCCTTACCTGTTTTTCAAAGACACTGCTTTCTTCAAATTTTGTAAATATGACCAGACTCCTTTTGTTCTACTCTTATTTCCTGCCTCTCCATATCTTGGCATAACATATTTAGTAGCTTCTCTATCTACTCTCTGAGGTTGGATATTCTTTACTCATTTTTAAATTACCTTGTCCACATGCCAAAATGTGTCCCTCATCCTAGCAGTACAGGATTTAATTAACAAGTCCATGTTCACCATATCTGCACAATTTGAGATCACACAGAGGGCGGTCATGTCTTCTTTTGGCCTCTGCTATTCCAAAGGTTTTTGGTTAGTTTTTAGTCCTTCAGGTCTGTTGTTAGATAGCAGTCCTAACCCTTGCCTCATTCCACCTATCACTCCAGATAAATTTTTCTGAACATTTGGTATTCCACTCTTGGTTTCAGAGGTAACCATTACTGTGTTCAGTAGCCTATGTTGCAGAAGCAACATAGGTAGATACTTCATAGCACCTTAAAAATAGATAATGATGATAATAAAAATGTGATACATAATAATAACTGTAACATGGATGATATCTGGCACATAATAAATAACCAGTGCATGGAAGCTGTTGTAATCTATTCTTAGTTATAATCGATTTGGCCAACTCTTTTCCAGGCATGTATGATATCTCATTTAATCAGGAATGTCATGCACCCCATGACATTTATTCTCTCGGCACTTTTCTAAAATAGTTACTACTTAAAGACATTAAATGATTTGCTTGAGTCACAGAGTTATCAAGTGCCAGACAAGATTCAAAACCTGCTCTTTAAAAAAATCTAATGTATTTTTTTCCATTATTATTTAGGTCCCTATTCAACCTCCCCACCACAATCACCACACTGTTGTCCACATCCATTAGTCCTTTCTCTTTTTTGCTCAGTCCCTCCACCCTCTAATCTTCTAACTCCCTCATCGTTTTGATTCCCCAAATGCAAACATAGTCTTCTTTATTTCTTTTAAGTTTTCATTTATTTATTTATTTAAAGTGGGGAAGGGAGGGAGAAAGACAAGGAGGGAAACATCAGTGTGTGGTTACCTCTCACATGCTCCCTACTGGAGACCTGGTCCTCAAACCAGGCATGTGTTCTAGACTGGGAATCAAACCAATGACCCTGTGGTTCACAGGCTGGTGGCACTCAGTCCACTGAGCCACACCAGCCAGGGTGCCTATTATTCTTTATAAAGGTATAATTACTTTGTCAACACTAATGCTACTAATTTTAAAATGTCAAAATATTTTAATCAGTTAATCAATTAGGTATTATTGATCATTTACTATGTTCAAGGTTCTATATCTTACAAAAAGGTATTTCCTTTGCTCTTCAGGGATCATGGAGCCTATTTGGGGCCATGGAAAAGCATTCACAAAACAGTAGTCTGCTAATAAAAATTCTGCATGACATGAAGTTTTCTATGTTCTGAACTCTAAGGTCTTGCAATTAGCTAGAATATGTGGACTGATTCTTGCCAATATGCTTTAAATAATGTCAGATTTAATTTTTGTAGAATTAGGAGAATAAAACTAATTTTCCATCTCCATATTTTACCTTTAAAGTGTTCTGTCAGTAAAAAGTCTTTTGAAGTAAAGAACATGAATATATAACATTAGCACTTTTATTTCCCAAGAACTAAACATTTGGAATTAAGATATCAACCATAGATTGCAAATAAAGCAACAACTATGACAACTTGATGAAATGTTAATAAATACATATCTATGTTATATATTGCTCAAAATATTTATATTGGTTTTACATAAGAGTTTTTAGGATATTTAAAAGGACATTTTTCTAATTAAGAAGAAGAGCAATTAGCCCTTTTGGATTCCTTCTTTTTCTATCATCCCATCTGTATTAGGGTAAGTACCATTCACTCAAGTATATATATTTTCACTTCTTAAGACTATGATTTCTGTGTTGCTAGTGTTCAGTTAAAAAGGAGTGTTAATTTTTAAAAATGTATTGTCTTGATTCTTCTACTGATAAACAATGACTAAATGTCAAAGGTTTTACTTAATTGATTAATTAGTGAATGAAAGAACTAGTGAGATATTACACCTGGCTCAAGGTAAACTCAAAAGAACCGCATATATATAGGCATGTAAGGAATGTTGAATTGAATATACAAATATATGCAAAATAGGTCCTTCTACAGGTCACAACTCAATTGCATTCCACATGACTAATTTGAATGTATATGGACAAGAACAAGTTGCATTAATTATTAATTTTCTACAATTTATCGACCTGTGAAACAGATAATAAAGGGCAGTGAAAGATTGAGATAACCTTCTGGTATGTGCTAGGCAGAATATGCAGTAATCTTTTTCTGGTTCATTGAAATCTAGTTTATGTTTTTCCCACACAAGAGTGATGGACAATGACTCCTGCTTGTCTTTATGGTTTTCAGCGGAGCACAGATAATTATGATTATCCTTCAGGTATTGTAAAACTAGCACAAACCAAGTTGTAATTTCTTCCTTACCATTTTTATTCCATTAGAATCTGGTTTATTTTAAAAGAATTGTAGAATTAGAAAAGAAAATGTGACCTAATGATGCAGCATGAGTAGGATGGGTTATATTCCCCTTTATTGAGAGATTTTATGAATGGACTTGGGCCACTGTAGCTGCAGAGAAAGGGCCAGGTCTCTTTCTTGGATCTCCCTGGAAAGCTTTTGTTGTAGTATCAAGGACATTTTCTATATAAGATCAATGAACAGTTACCACCTGGTGGCAGAGGTTGAGTGAATTAATGTCAAAATATTTTAAATATGGTAATATTTGGAGCGATCCTATTTTCCCAGATTTCCACATTGTAAAAAGCTGGGTACTTTTCATTTCTTCTGAAGAAAAATCTATGCTTTCCTATTCCAGCTATCTTTTTGAGCTATTCTTTTATCCTCATGAGCAAATATTCTTATTAGACTTTAAAAATATTATTTTAATTACCATGTCAGTCACATGTAGTGAGACAAGAACACATATGCTAAAATTGAAATAATGTCACCGATCATAATCTCATTTTTTGTAGCTTTTTACTACTGTGTCCTTTAACACATTTCTGAGAATAGCAAAAGGCTTAGAGTTCTGGACATAAAAACTGATGTCTGTTTTTTTATTTTGCTGCTTTGATTTAAAACAGCAAAGCTTAAGCTACTTCCACTTGCTTTTCTTTGTTTTTCAATATTCTGTTTCTACTTGAGTGAGTACACACTCATAACCCATTATCCTGCCTTAGTATTACATGTACCCTGCAAAATACATTGAACCCTATACACGTAGATTTTTTAAGACTTTAATACAAACTGGAGCTTTATTTAAAAAAAAATATTGTATTTTTTCCATTACCATTTAGTCCCCTTATATCCACCCTCCCTGCAATCACCACAGTGTTGTCCATGTTCATGGGTCCTTTTTCTTTTGTGTTCAATCCCTCCAACCCCTAAACTCCCCAACCACTCCTAAAGTCTTGAAATTAAGCACTCTCTGGCTGATAATCTGAGCAGACCATGTCTTGGGGAATTAACAGAGACAAAGGCTAAGTACAGTGACAGGAAACCTAAAAGAAATGCCTGATCTTGAGTTTCTACAACGCTGTGCCACTCTCTTATTCCATAAATGTCCTTAGGTAGTCAGTCACCTTGTCCTCTGATCCTTTCCTACTTTGTAATGATGAATAGTCTTCCTTACTGTATGAGCCAAACTGACAACAATTTCCTGGAAGCAAAACATCAAGAAATTGAGAAAATGCTCCAGAAAATGGTGGTTCTGCACCCTGCTTTATACATTACAATCAAAAGGGAAGACTAAATGGATTGCATAAAATCCATCGGTGATAGACTAGGGATGTGGGGGAAAGCAAAACAGTGAAACTTCTGGGATTGGATAAAAATTAAAACGATAGACACATTTATTTTATACAGGTGGGTACAGGCTAGTTAGCAGTTAACAGTTAACATGGTAACAATGGCAATGAGAGGATTTGTGGCCTCTGCTCTGGTGCTCTGCCCTGCTTTGAGGGGTGAGGAAAAAGGGAAATTACTTTGATTTTACAAAGGTATGTTTATCAGGTATGCAGTCCTTGATGCATAAAGACAACAGACAGGCTGAGTTATTTGACCTTTGACAGGGAAGATTCTAGCCTAGACAGGAACTGTCATAAGCGCTTAGAGTTAAAATGTTTTAATTTCCGACAATCCTTTGTGATTACTTTAGGTCTCTGAGTTTGCAAGCCCACCATATAGGCCTCCCCTGAGCTTACCAGGTTAGCATGTGGCCCCTTTTCATTCATGCTTTCATTATTTTTAACAAAGTGTTTTAGGATAATAATAGAAGACTAGAAGTCAGTTCAATGGCTCGATCCATTACTCAGTGTTAAATTCTGTTTATAATTAAGCATGAGTGACCTGCAGTTTAGCTTCCTCTTAGCTAGTAACAACTAGCTGGAGAAGCTGAGAGCTTTTTTGCATTTATAATGTTTAAAGACTGAAAAACATTATGATAAATAAAGTGTCTACCTTATTAACAGGCTACTGATCTCCATACTTGAATACATATCAATAGGGGTCTCAAGTTCAATCTCCCTCACTGACCTTTTCCAACCAACCATAGAGAAGTAGCATCTAACTGACCTGCTGGGCTTTGCATTCATTTTCAAGAGACTGAGGAAGCAGGGTGTTTCTTTAAATAATGGCATTAGACTAAAACCTTTCAAACATACTTTGAAAGAAAACATGTTCAGAGAAAGATAAAATGCATTTCTGGCAATAACAAAAAAACTTCTCTATATTTATAGCTGGTGGCAGTCAGTTATGACACTGAGTAGTACCCAGGAGTCTATGTGTTAGTGGAATGGCTTAGGCTATCACTTTGAGTAGATCAAAATTTGTTCACAATTATTAAATTATCGTGGGCAGCATGCCATTTTGAGACTTAAGTATATTTCTCAAGTCTCATCTTTGAAGGAATATAGTGTTCAATTATCTCTGATTTGACCATTGGAGAAGTGAGAATAGTGATGCTTATGCACATATTTACTTGGCAGATTTTGATAAATGAGGGTTTGAAGTTAACATAAAAGGATTTGAGGGAAATTGAATAAAAGAGGCACATAAGAGAATGAAAAGAAGCAAACACAAAAGAAGCATATGTATATATGCACATAGCTTTTGTGGAGAATAAAGAAAGAAAAGTAACTAGCATTTCTGTTAAGTAAAATTCTGAAATTGAAGGATGGGGAAAGTCAGAACCAATTAGAAATCACCAACTGACTCAGTTTAGTATTTAAGTACTGAACTACCTTTTTTTTTCCTTTTGACTCTAATTACATACTGCATAATACATCATGCTAACTTCTTGTCCACAAGTGGTCTTCAACTGAGAGAAATTGGATAATTCATGTCCAGCATTTTGCCACTAAATGTCTGGGAGACTCAAAACTTATTACTAAACCTATCTTGTTATTAGCTTCTCTGTCCATTAAAAGAAAAGAACTAGATGATTTTCATCTTGCTCTAACAGTCCCTACCCCAATAGCCCCCTTTAAGATCGACCAATTTTACAGCATATTGTGACAATTGACAGGCTGAAAAACAGTGGCACAGCAGGTGCAAAATGTGACCCCAGTTGAGAGTTCATTGTTTTAAAAATGCCAACTACAGAGCTATGTAAAACATATCTATTTTAACTCTGTAGTTTGACCAGCATTATCATTGGCATCAGGATTGAATGTACAAGGTAACAGTGATCTTCATGGTTCACTCAGCACCATTTCTATTTTCAGTCAGTCCGGAGTCTCATTATCCTAACCATCCAAAGCCATCTACTGTGGGTATTCCACATGGAGCCTGACTTCCAGTGTTAATGTACCAAGTTTCACCCCTACCTTTGACCTCTGATCCAAAATAATGCCGTCTTTAAGGTCCTGTTATCTGCCTGGTAAGAACTATGGAATCTCAGATGCAATCTCTACTGACTTTATTTCTCTATTACCTCTCAGAGAAAGCATGCCAATTTTTTACAGAGGGCTTTGAAAGACAATATCTTAACTTCAAGAAATAGCAATGCTGTTAATGGTGGGAATTTCAGTTAGCATTACAGAGTTGGTTTACATAGTGGATCGACAGATACCCCTCTGTTGTCCTTCAGCTTATAAACTTTAAAGAAGAGTGGATCTGCCTATATTCCACACCAGGCCTAATTTCCTATCATGTGAGATTTGAATTACCTAAGATAAACAAAATGGTTAGAATGGAAGTTCTGGAATAAGACCCTCTAGGTTTTGAATCTCATCTTGACCTATGAACAGCTGTGCGGCCTTAGATTGCAGACAGTGGTAGTCTCTCATTTGTGTGATCTATCATCATTTTCCCATCAGAAAATGGGGATAATAACTCTTATCTCTTAGGATTTGGGGTAAAATTAGTTATATAACATATACTCAGTCGTATCTATATATAGTATTTATCTATATCTATCATTAAGTACACAGGTATAGTGATAAGTGCTATAACTCTGACAGTTATTTATATAATTATTAATTCAGTCAGACAAATAGAAATCTTGATCAATTTTCAGTTAAACTAAAATATTATGCAGGTAGTATTTTCCTATGAAATATATGACATCAACGTGATTGTTTCTTTTGATGGAGACACCTGATCGAGCAGCATCGTGATCAACCAAAAATAGTGTTTTAATGGAAGCAAACTGGTGTCCATTTGTTGATTAAAAAGTAATGATTTAATTTTGCATTTGTGAAAAGTGAATTGTCTAAATAAAATATGCCCATTTTCAAATTAATTAAATAAGGAAGAGAAATTCCCTTTAAAGCTTATATTGAAAACACTAATTTTTTAATGTAAAGCAAAATGAAATTCTAAGTTGCGTGCGTCAGTTGCATGAAGGATAAAGATATTTTCTATTAGAAAATATCAAAAAAGAAAGCTCAAGCATGAAAAGATCTGCCTGAAAATTCTCTACCACTTGGATCCAAGTATAAATACGAAGGGATAATTTCTGAAACAAAACAACCAAAGCATCACAGACCTACACAACAAGCCACTGAAAGCTAAAGTGCAAGTAAAGGCTCTTCAATGACTCTTCAATATGTAGACACTTTTGAAATATGTCTTTGACACAGTGCACACACTGTTATTTCAAAGTTCCTTGTATCCTGAGACATTTAATTTGACATTTATGACAAACATCACTACTACACTGGGGTAAGCATCTCAAGGGGATCAAAAAGTTATATCATCCCCAGATTCTTCTCTACCACTGTTTCCTAGCTGGTAGATTACTCTGTGTGTGTGTGTGTATGTGTGTGTGTGTGTGTGTGTGTGTGTGTGTGTGAATAGAATAACTAGCCATGCAAATAATTTCTGAAAATATGCCAATTTAGAATCCACAGAAGTTTAACAAATTAACTTGTTTTGATTTGATGGAAATTACCATGGAAGAGAAGAATGAGGCATGTTTTCATCCAAAGAGTGGAATTCCTGTTTAATCTTCTTGCCATTGTGAATTGAACTTGAAATAGGGGAAATATGAACAACTGTGTTTTCTCAATTCTCTGGCTCCCATGGGCCAAGGGTTTAATGTCAGACTTGCCTGCCAATTCACTGAATTCACATTTTTATCTGAAAAGACTGCTCTTAGAATCTTGTAGTTCAACCATTTACTTTATATTTAGTAACCTGGGGGAAAGAGTGAGTGATAGAATAAAGCTAAATAATTAAGGGCAGGATAGAAAGTACAGCAACCCCCTGAGAGAAAGGAAATGAATAGCCTATTCATCAAATCTGACAATATGTATGAGTCTTAAGGGAAGATAAAGTATGGAAGCACTTCAGGAACTTTAAGGGACATAGACTATTTTACCTGAACCTACCCAATAACTTCAGCAATTAAATGCAATTGCTTTCTCCTGCTTGGTTCACATGTGGTTACAGACAAAATTCACAAGTTTTTTGAATGAAAGTGCTTATGCAAGCTCTGTCTTAAAATAAAAATGGTGACTTGTGCAACTTTGCTTAATACTATAGCTCATTAAACATCGCTTGTCTAGCTTTCTCAGAGTCTAGCCAGGTTTTAGAGGATGAGCACATGTATCCACAGATCCCTGAGGTCAAGTCTCTCCCTGACCAAATGCTGGTGGGTTTCTCTTTGTTGTTTATACGTGTGTGCACATGACATTCTCTGTTGTATCAAGTCTTTTTGCCTCAATGCTTTATTATTTCTATAGCTTATCCCTAGTGGAATTTCTGTCCATTATTTTCTCTTAAGTAAAGTCTAATTCAGAATAATAAAAAATTGGTCCGTTTATCCTTTTGTGTAAAACTTGTGTTAAGAGGCAAATAATTTTCAAACTGTATTCAAGGGGCTTGTTTTCTTTCCTATACTCTCTCTCAGGTTCAAATAAGTGGGATGAGTTGTAAAAAAGGCTAGAACACAGTATATGCACAAGGCTATGAGGCTTCCTGTTGTCACGGTAGGTAGTTGCTATGGGGCTTAAAAAATAGTAAAAGATAGGAATGATGACCTTCCAACTATTAGAGACAAAAAGAAAAAAAGCGAGAGTGTGTATGTGAGAAAGATGGAAAAAAAACATTCACATGGATCCAAAAGAATTGCTGTGCTATGATTGAAGCCTCTCGTAAGCATTGAAGCTGACCTTTCTAAGGGCACTTTTCTCTGTCTTATTGTGCATTAGTTTTGATTTGCTTCTCTCCATTTTCCCAAGGAGAGGAGCCTCTCTGTTTGAGGACTCTTCAAGAGAAACTGAAAGACTACCATTATTCTTACTTGGAAGATTAGTTTTAAATGAAGTCCTCTAGAAAGCTTGTTCCTGCTTTCTGCTGTCTTCTGAGCTAACCACTTCAGAGGACTTTTGGTTCTGAGTGCATTAGTTGTAACACAATACTTGCCTTGAAAATGCACCCGCACACTTTTAAAGGTAGCAACTGTTACAGAGAAGTTTCTTCTGTGACCAGGGAATAACTGGAGCAATTTCACATGACCTGGCATACACAGAAAATGGTTTTTTGTAGTCTATCAATAGACACACATATAATCAATTCCACCAAAGTTTTCTGATTATCCTGAACTTTATTTTTTTCTCATCTTTGTCCCCAAGATAACCTGACAAAGTTTAAGCTGCCTGAAAGTCTATGCTTTTTTTGATATTCCCTTTTTATTTGTTGCCATTCTTTTCTATTCTTACTTGGTTATCTTTGGTGATAAATAACTGTAGCTAATTATCTCTATTTTAATGTTGTATTTACAAACATAAGGCAGAGACCCATAACTAAGGGAGTGGTGTAGAAATGGTGAGGGGGAAAAAGGAATTGGGTCATTCTTTTCACACATTCCTTTACTATAGAGATTTGGTTCCATGAAAACTCATCAAAGACAGTGTTTCTCAAATGTGAATGTGCATTAGGAAACCCTGGAGGGCTTGTTACAAAACACAGAATGCTGGGCCTCACCCTCAGATTTTCCAGTTCTTTAAGTTCTGCATAGGTTGAGAGAACTTGATTTTGGTACAAGGTCTTCGGAGATGCTGATAGTGGTAATCTGAAAAATACTTTGAGAGTCCCTGAAATAAGGGGATAAAGAATCACCAGCTTTGAATTCTACCTGAAGATGCCCTACCACAAGTGGCTTTCACGCCCTTTGGAAATATCAGCTTGCATGGTGCTTGAAACTTTTTCATGTAAGAAAGTTTTCTTTCTAAGCAAAGTGGCAACTCTGGCATAAGCCTGAATCTATCCACTATTTCTGTTCTGAATAGTTCCAAAGATGTGTTCTTTTTTTTTCTTAGATTCATAGCTAACTTTTGCACAGACGTCACTTAGAATTTTACCTGGTCTTTATTTAAGTTTTTCTTTTTAAGTTTTATTGAGAAATAATTAACATATATCACTGTATAAGTTTAAGATGTACAGCATGATAGTTCCATTTACATATATAGTGAGATGATTACCACAATATGTTTAGTTAACATTCATCAAATCTGATATAGATACAATAAAAATAAAAGAAAAAATTATCTTGTGATGAAAACTCTTAATATCTACATTCTCAGCAACTTTCTTATATATCCTACATTAGTGTTAGGTATAGTCATTACATCATATATTATATTCCTAGTACTTATTTAGCTTCTACCTGGAAGTTTGTTCTTTTTGAACACCTTTATCCAATTCTCACTCCAACTGCCACCTGTGGTAACCATAAGTTTGATCTCTTTTACTGTGAGGTTTTTTTAAAATTTATTTTTTGTTGCTATTTCATTTTGTTTTATATTCCAAATGTAAGTGAGAGCATATAGTATTTGTTTTTCTCTGTCTGATTTATTTCTTTTAGCATGATGGCTTCAAGCTCTATGCATGTTGGAAATAGTAAGATTTCCTTCTTTCTCTCTCTCTCTCTCTTTCTCTCTCTCTCCTTTTCACTTCCCCTTCCTTCCTTCCTTCCTTCCTGTCTTCCTTTCTTCCTCTTTCTTTTTAATGACTGAATAACATTTCATTGTCTATATATCTGGTCTGTATGTGTATAGCTTCCCACTGATGCCAGCAGGTGCTAAGTGCTTTCTTTTTAAGCAAGTTGACCTCAATTAAGCTCGTACAAATTCAATAGAGAAAGTTTGAGACAATATCTATAACAATTTAAACTAGCTATGTTTATGTGAAACCTGTTTGACTGAACTCATTGCAATTAATAAATGAAAAGAAGATAATTCATAAGATGATAACCTTGCGTTTAGCTCTACTATAATTTTAAACTTGAGTGATTTACTTTAAAAATGTTTAAATGTACTTCTTTTTCTTATCGGAATTTACCAATTACTAGACGTATGAGTTTCTAACCTCAACTTCTCAGAGGTTATACTAAAGTATTTTTTCCACCTATGAAGTCTTCCCCAGTTTCTGGTATAAAGTGCTAGCCTCAGCCTCATTCTCTTGGGTAGCACTCATGTCTCCTGTTACTACAGAGCTTTCCCAGATAACACATTCATCATTAGTATCAGGATAGCTTGTAGCCAGCTTCAATAGTATTGATTACCCCTTGGCACCAGTTTCTTATTATTTTTTATTTTTTTTATTTTAGTTGTTGTTCAAGTACAGTTTTCTTTCTTTTACTCCCATCCCAGTCCACCCCCCTAGTGCTCCCCTCCTGCCTCCCATTTCCACCCCCCTTAGTTTTTGTCCATGTGTCCTTTATATTTATTTCTATGACCCCTTCCCCTTTTCCCCTGAAATTGCCTCCCCTCTCCCCTCTGGTTACTGTCAGCCTGTTTTCTATTTCAATGTCTTTGGTTATATTTTGCTTGCTTGGTTGTTTTGTTGCTTAGCTTCCTGTTAAAGGTGAGATCATATGGTATTTGTCTTTCACCATCTGGCTTATTTCACTTAGCATAATGCTTTCCAGTTCCATCCATGCTGTGGCAAAGGGTAGGAGCTCCTTCTCTTTCTGCTGCATAGAATTCCATTGTGTACATGTACCATAGTTTTTTTATCCATTAATTTACTGATGGGCACCTAAAATAATATTACTAATAAGATATAATCTGTATTTAAAAACAGAGGAATTATAAAACTTATCTGATACATAACAATTTTCTATTATCTAGTTATGCTCTTGACTTTGTTAAGTTTGAGACGTAATGATAAATATGTGCTCTATAATGTGTGCTGATTTGTTTTCACTTAAGCTGATTATATAACAATTCTAATGTTTATACATAGTTATAACCATTTTGTTTAAACTAACTATTTATTAGTCTGCTCAAATTGCCATAAAAAATACCACAGACTACATGGCTTGAACGACAGGAATTTATTTTCTCACGATTTTGAAGGCTGAAGTTTATAATCAAGCTGCCAGCAAGATTAGCATTTTTGGTGAGGCCTCTTTCCCTGGCCTGCACAAAGTTGCCATCTTATGTCCTTACATCTGCCTTCTTGCTGTGTTCTCTCATGGCTTTTACTCTCTGCACATGAAGAACGTGGTGTGTGATGTCTCCTTCCTTTCTTTTAAGGACACCAGTTCTATTGGACTAGGACCCAACCCTTATGATACATTTGAACCTTAATTACCACCTTAAAGGCCAAGTACAAGTCACTTTGAGAGTTTGGGCTTTGACATATGAATTTTGTGGGGGACATGGTTCAGTCCCTAACACTATTTCAAAAGGAATATATGCTTATGATAGAAGATTTTAAAAATTCCAAAAAGATGTAAAGAAAGAAATTATAATAATCATTGTGGATATGTTATTTTGTGCTTCTCCAGAATTTTTAAGTATATTTACTTTTTTTGTGATTGAAATGATTTTGCCTCAATATAGGTAGTCCATCCTGCATTTTTATTTATTTATTTTTTTCATCCTGCATTTTTATAATGATATGTTATATATCTTTAATATCACACTTTTAGATTTTAAAAAGTATTTGCTATTGCACATGTTTTAAGGCAGGAGTGTCAAACTTATTTTCACAGGGGCCCACATCAGCCTCGAGGTTGCCTTCAAAGGGACAAATGTAATTTTAGGACTGTATAAATGTAACTACTCCTTAGCTGGGACAAGGAGCTCAGCACTGCCGTTGGGTAGAAACAAGGTGTCTGGCTGGATAAAACAAGGTGGAGGGCCGGATTCAGTCCGTGGGCCTTGTATTTGCCACCTGTGTTCTAATGGACATCTTTTATACCTCTAATTATTATTAGAAAGATTATAATAAGTGAAATTACTTGGTTAATATTATGAAAACACAACTTTTCTTATACTAACACTATAAAAATATACCATACCGTGACTTTGCCATCATGTAGTAGTGTCATAAAAACAAACAAGGAAACAACCACCACAAAAAATAACCTAACATCATTATGGTTACATTAATTTACTGTGATAAAGGTATTCATTATCTCTTTTCTTGGTGTCTTTTGTTTGTTTCTGTTTACTTTTCTTCTTTCTACCTAATTTTCCTCCCCAGTTAATACCCTGTCTGGGGCATTTCACCTGAGTGCTTCTTTTTATTGAATCTCTATTCACTAGTTTTAGAACATTGTCCCCTGAAGGTGTCCTATTAACTCTACAGAGCAGTACTTAAAGGTAAAAAATATTCAGGCGGGAAATTTTGCTTCTCGTCTTCAACCCCGGCATTTATGATGAACGCAGCAAACACAGGTCTGATAGACTTCTCATCAGGAGCTGTTTGGCAGCACTATCATTTCCTATTTTTATAAGGCCATTTATCCTTGTCTGGCATTTGTGTTTCTTTTCAAAGACTTCTCCTTGCATTTTTACCAATGAAGTTAACTATCATGATTTGGTTTATCATGATTTAACTTAAATCTTGCTCTTTGAACATTTATAAAAATCATTGTATTTTCTAGATCAAAATTTAAAGGGCAGACTGATTTTTCTCAGCTCCCACTTAAAATCCATTTTCTAGTGGGTAGTAATCTATTTTCCTATAAATGTTTTAGGAGTGACACTTTCTTGAAGATCATACATACAAATAAAATAAAAAATAAATTAAATAAAAACAAATGGTAAACATCAAATGAAATACAAGTTTACTTCTCTGCAGTAGGCTATAAACCTCTCAAATGTAGGGCCTTTCCTCTTTCTGACTTTCTATATCTTGTGCCAAGTGGAGTACCTGGCTTATAACAAGCAGTTGACAGATGAAGAGATTAACAGATATATATCATTAAGTCATTACTGAGTTTGTACATTCAAGATTTCTTTTAATGATTATCTATTGATGTCTCATTTTTATTATCACATCCTTTTATAATAATTATTCATAATATTTGTGTATTTTATTCAGTATATATAAACATATATATTTGATTTGTTACATAAACTGTTGAAGTTTAAAATAAACTTGTGAAAAACTTAATATTTGGTTAAATAAAAAATATATTTGATGTTTAGTTTTGAGGACTCTCTCAAACTTCTAGATTATTATATGTGGTTCTGAAATTAGAACTATAAAGGCTAAAAACACATGAATTGATAAAGTAGATTACATTAAGCCATATGTGATTTTTTTTAGTCTGAAAGAATATAAAATATACTGAGATGTTACAAATTTAGTACTCCTATAATCATCATTAAAGAAGGGAAAAGGAGAAATTGTGCTCTTGTCTATGTATGAATATTCCCAAGGAATATATGTAGGTTAATGACACACTTAAGGGCCTTATATATAATTTGCATAAACTGCAGCTGTTGAATTTGCATAATTTGTAAATACAGCTATAACCTCTTTTGTCCATTTTCTGGCTCTAAACAAGTTTAAAACTGCTTCAAAATTTGTCATCCTCAAACTTATCCTGTTAAGTTTTTTATTTTTTTTTTCATTCACATATCATCTTTCTGATATATACTGTAAAGACTTAGAAAACACTAAATTAAAAGAAATGACCAGTAAGCTGTGAGGAACCATTGAAAGGAATATCTGAATTACTGTTAATAAAAGAAAGATTAATTACTCCTCTACCAATACATGTACCAAAGCTTCTCATGTTTTCATTGATCTTAAATTTTATTTACTGTCATTGTTATTGCTTCTTCTCATTCAGTATCTCTCAAAGTTTACTGGGCAAGTGATTCCCTTGGAGATCCTGTGAACTGCAGATTCTGATTCAGTAGGTTGATGATGAGGCCTGAGATTATGCATCTCTCACCAGCTCCCAGGTGACGCTGACCATGCTGACAAAGGAATTGCACTCAGAGTAGTGAATCTTTAAACCATAGGAAATGGTGTATCACATTGCCATGATGTTTTAAATAATTTTATTTCAAATCAATAATAAAAGCCTGGAAAAGATACTTTTAAATCAACTTAAGTGGTCTTTATCTTAAAATTTCTACCAGTAATTGTTGCTACATTTCATCTATTACTTAATTAGGGTGAAGATTACTATAATTTATACACACATACATATACATTTACACATATGTTGTATACAACATTTTGGGAGAGATCCAATTATACTTAATTTCATAATTAAAATATTTTAATTCTATAACTTTGTTTATCTTATTCTAAGATGTTTAATTAACATAGATTGAAATTTAACTCCAGGATGAATGATTTTGGAAAATTGAACTTAATTCCTTTTTAATTCAATATATTTTTTAATTGCATGGTGCTAGTCAGTTTAATTTGAACTCATTAAGATCAAGGATCCTTGTATCAGGGAGAGCTGAGTGATTGAAGTGTTAGGAAAAGGGACCATAATTAAATAACCACAGTTTGATAATTCCACCAAACTGTTTTCAAATATCCACATACTGATTCAAACACTTGACATCTGTGGAGACATTAATAACCCTGAATCTTCTGACAAAAGGGATGCAGAAAAAGGTAGAAGGGGTGAACACTTATCAGTTAAAAGGGATTTTGGAGGTATATATTTTGTTGACTATCAGTTATTTGTTCTGTTTATCGATATGGAAAAAAGAATCATGATATATTAAATTTTAAGTGTCAAACAATTTTATCTTTTAGCACAATATATTTACTTTGTCTTTTTTCTATGCATATTATAGGTATATGAATTTTATATATTTAAAATTAATATCTAGTATATGTTATATTTACATTTTTATTTACCCTTGTGTGATTCCCCACATCATTAAATTATTAATGAAATGATAAATATGTAAATTTGGAATTAACATTTTTGATTCTACTCTATGGGTTGTGCTTTATTTGTAGAATAAAAATGAACTAGTCAATTACCTATTTCTAGGTATTTATATTTGTTCAGATTTTTATTCTGATTAGTGCTGCAGTGAGTATTCTTATTCAACATCTTTTTCAAATGCCTTTACATTATTTTTTTGCATGCTTCAGGGTTTTTTTTAATGTTCTATTTATTTTTATTTATCTTTAGTTAAGTATAGCTGGTATATAATATATTAACTTCAGGTCTACAATATAGTGATTCAACATTTATATACCTTACACCATGATAACCACACCAAGTCTAATCATCTGTCACTGTTCAAACTTATCAAAAAACTTTTGACTGTATTCCTCTTCACCTTTTTTACCCATTCTCCCATCCACCTCCCCTCTGGCAACCATCAGTCTGGTCTCTTGTTTCTATGACTTGGTTTTGTTTTGTTTTATTTGTTCATTTGCTTTGTGTTTAAATAAAATCCTGACAAAAAAAGATTAGAAGATTATAAACATTTTAAGATTCTTGATACATATTTCTGAATTGCTGCCCTTTTAGTGACCTTCTCACTACCAGTAAATAGGATTTTCTCTCTCATTACCCAGAATGATCAGTAATATGGGAGTATTTTTTGCAAATATACTACTTGAAGTGATAACATACAATTGTATTAACTTGTACTTATTTGATTATTACCTTAGACTTAATATTTTTCTCAGTGGTGTATGGTTCACCCATTTTTCCTGATTTAAGGTTTTTACCAATTTAATTGGTGTATTTAAATTTGAATATTTGTATTTTCTTATTGGTTTGTAAGTAAGTATTTACATTAAGGAGACTAGCTGCCATATTTTTTATACAGCCTGTATTCCCTTTTTATCATTTTCTTTTTTTAAACAATTCATGTTATTTTATTGTCATAGTTTCAAAATGTATGCAAAAGTAAATGCTAAATCTTCTCCACTATAATTACCTTCCTCTGAAAGTCCTCTTTCATAAACAAAAAATTAAAATATCCAATACAAGGAATGATCTTAGCACAACTATTACACTACTTGGAAGCGAGGGATAAGTAATCTATCATCTCCTCTGCCTTCTTCCCATTATGAGAGGATAGCAGAATTTGGTTTTCTTGTATTTAAAAAAAATCCAAATCTGCATGGTGAGCCATACATTTCATTCTGGAAAATAGATAGTATTTTGGAGGAAATCCTATCAGCCATAGAAAATGGAATCAAACTCCTTGTTTCCAATTTTTAAAATCTTAAATAAAAACTACTAGGGTATTTAGTACATTGTCAAAATATTTGATTTCATAGTTGTTGTTGTTGTGGTTGTTTTTGCTTTAATTCCCACCTAAAAAAGTGCAGTAGCTAGGAGACCAAAGAAACACAGTAGAAAACAAATGTTCTAGTACTAGATGTGTTTCAAGTTGTTTTCTATGAGGATGGAAATTAAGATTATTTCATATTAGTCCTTCAAGGGATGGAATTAAAGGAAGTTCAGTATCTCAATATGTTTTATACAAATGAGTAAATTGCACGCTACAGTTACTGACCTTTTTGTATAGCCCAATTTAGTCATAGCTACTGGGTTAAAAAAAGTTCTATTTCTCAACAAAAAAAAAAAATGGAGACATACTGGTGGTTTGGCTCCATATTTTTTGAGAAATCCTGGTAAACATGGCTATTTTTTAAAGGTAAGTGAAGGAAATTACATTCTGAAACCAATTCACTACACATTCCAATAAACTGATTGCCACTGATAGTATAAATGGAGCTCTAAACTGTTAGGAGCTCATATCCTAAATATGGTATTATATATTGGTAAATAGATATTTCAAGAGATACATAAACATCTCTTAATCATCCAGATATCAGTCTATTCCTTGAAATGTTAATTTCTTGAATTATACCCTGCTGACTAAAACAATCCATGCATTTCTAAATCTGTAGCATTTATTAAATTGCTTAAAGTAACCTGCTCACCTGGAAAGATAATAGTGCCTTGTTAAATCTCAATTATCCATGCTAGTGGAAAGTAGTCTGTCTGGGGATTTTGTTCACGGCTGTAGAAATCTTAGAGGTCAAAAATGAAAGAGCCTGGGGACAGTTTCCAGAAAATGAGATTCTCAGGAGGACTCGAGGGATCTGGCTTATTAATTCACTCGTGGAAGAGAATGAGAAGTGAAGAAATTCTGTATAATGTTCTCTGGTGGCCATCAGGTAACTATGATTCTAATAGGTCAGAGTGTGCTTTATGGATTATAACTAGACAGCTGTGTACAGTCATGGAAAAGTTTGAAATCCAAATGACTTGTTCTTCTTCGGAAAATTGTCAAAGTACCTATTTTGTGCCTGCACAGTCCTACGTATTAGGATTACAAGGTGATTGAGATGGACAAAATACTTGATTTATTGTGCTGAAATTCTATGTTGAGGTTGAAAAATACTTAAGAAATACTTATTTAGAGATAAGTGCAGTGAAGAAAAATGGGGTGATTTGAAGGAACAAACACTATACAGAAGACCGGTGTCAGCCAAAAGAAAACCCTAAAAGGCAAAGGCACTATCCAAGAACGTCAAGAGGTGGCAGTCATGGAGAATGGGGCAACAGAAAGTGGGGTCCAATCCCCCAAAACATCCATATTTCCTCCAGGCTTCAGTATTTCAGAGATCAAGAACAAACAGCAGCAACACTTAATGTTCACATGGTAGATTCAGCAGCGGTGGATGGAAAAGCTGGCAGCTAAGGAAAAAAAGAGAGAGAGAATTACCTTTCCTGTTTACACTAGTAAGATCTTTTTATCTTTGCCTTAGGTGAATAGGAAGGCAGTTTTATAACATTTTACATCACCTACATGAAGTTTTGCATACCTGTAGCCTTTCAATTAATGTTACTTATGTTTCAATAAACCACCATGCTACTTTAAAAAAGAGAGAGAGAGAGCGAGGCTCTTGATGATAAGGCTCCACCAGAATCTATAACCAAGCCCGTTGACAACCAGCGAGTGTGTGATGAAACCACAGTAGACACTACTGATGAAGAAGTTGCTTATGGTGAAGCCACAGATGAATTTGCTTCTTACTTCAACAGAGGAACTTCTTCCAGGATGCTTATTACAACATCAGATAGACCCCATGGAAGAGCAGTACAACTCTGAACAGCTCTGCACAGTTTTACCAAACTCGCATGTTTATTACAGAAGAGGACTGGCCCTGGAAAAAATTGTTCCATAGCACATCTCAAGAGATTTCACAGATCTTGTTATTAATAAGATTGTAAAACACCAAATGGATTAATTCTGTGTCACTTGTCAACTGGACCAACTGCTCATTTTAAAATAAGCAGTGTTCACTGGGTAAAGAAATTAAAAGAAGAGGCAAGTACCCCACCGAACACATACCCGAAATATTTCTGAATAATTTTACGACACAGTTGGGCCCTCCTGTTGGACAGATGTTTACATATCTCTTACCCCATAATCTTCCCCCAGTTTATGGGAGGCAGGTTGCCACATTCCAAAATCAACGGGATTATATTTTCTTTAGATTTTATAGATGCATATTCAAGAGTGAAAAGAAAGTGGGGATTCAGGAACTAGGGCCACATTTTACCTTAAAATTAAGATCTCTTCAGAAAGAACCTTTGATTCTAAATATGGAGAGTATGAATGGGTCCATAAACCCTGGGGAAATAGATACAAGTAGAAGAAAATTCCATTTATAAAGTAGCTGAAGTAATAGTATTGGATTTTGCTAAGCAGGCCTATCTTGAAATTGAATTGTGACAGAAGATGCTTCAAAAAGTCATTTATTGGCATCACCTTCTTTCAAGTCTGGACAAATTACCGAGTGTCATGGATTACCACTCACTGTTTCTGTAAGAAATGCAAATAAAAG
This sequence comes from Carollia perspicillata, assembly GCA_004027735.1. Classification (NCBI taxonomy): domain Eukaryota; kingdom Metazoa; phylum Chordata; class Mammalia; order Chiroptera; family Phyllostomidae; genus Carollia; species Carollia perspicillata. The sequence continues at coordinate 5,811 of PVKM010013963.1, read as the reverse complement.
TAATTTTGGCTAGAGTTTAAGAAGTTGCAATTTAGGTTTCCTAACTTTTTTTTTATTTTTGGTAACTGAATAATTAAGTTGGAATCAAAAATCAATCTAAGTTTCCCCTATGCACCTTCATGGAACATGTAGGCCAGGAGTGTCATACTCATTTTCACTGGGGGCCACATCGGCCTTGTGATTGCCTTCAGAGGGCCGAATGTAATTTTAGGACTGTAGAAATGTAACTACTCCTTAACTAGGGGCAAGGAGCTCAGTACTGCCACAGGGCAGAAACAAGGTACCAGGCCGGATAAAATAAGGTGGAGGGCTGGATTCAGCCCATGGGTCTTGTGTTTGCCACCTGTTACGTAGGCCATAGGAAAAAGGTGCTTGGTAGATTTCTATGTAACCTACACACTGTTTTTATACCAGACTAATTTTGGATCTGGCACATAGTTTTTAACCCAGTTTTCTGAATGATTGGAGGCCAGGTGTCTGAGGTATTTTAACATCCCCTTAAACCTGTCAGAAAGATAAAAAATTTTAAGCAAAATGTTTTCCCAAGAACTTGAAGCAAACTTGCAAATTAATGAAGCCAATTTTTGGATCTGTTTTTCCTACTACATTGTACCTCATTACATTGTATTCTCTTACTCCAGAAATTGTCTGAAGTGCTCACATTTTTCTTATGTGTAATGGTAATACCCTTACAAGGAGTTTATTAGAAATATTGGTTATTAAAACAAAGTTAACTTTGTAAATAACTATGAATAGAAACTGTAGTATTACCAACTCCCCCTGACCCTTAACAGAAGTATGAAACTTACCTTTATTTCTATAGCAATCTTGGAAATACATGGCATAGTTATGTGAGAGGAGTTGGTGAACAAACAATAACAACTTAACCCATAATGACATTGGGATAATTGCCATTTATCTTAGGTGTTCAAAACAAATTAATATATAGTGTATTACCAATAATTAAGCAAAAGCCATTTTTATGAAGTCCTTATTTGTATGCTGCTGCTAGTGTATATAAAATAATCATCTTTGTGAAATAAAGATTCATGAAAATTCAGACAAATAGATGTTAAGGACTGACATAAGCAGAGGTTTGTATAGTGTGGCACATGTTAAAGGGATAAGCTTTTTGAACAAGCTTCAAATTTAGCTATCTTTGAATATTTGTTGGTTTGTAAATAGTGGTTTAGAGCACATGAAATTGAGGGGAAAAAAGGTGAATTAGAGTAAAGTATCAAAAAACAATGTTTTTTTTTTCTGAACAGCAGTACATCTTGTGTTACTTTTACAGCACTCATCTGAATGGCAGTTTATGAAGTACTTTCAATTAAGCAGACACATTACAGGGTTTCTAGAAACAAATGAAAAATAGGATGGAAAATGACTATGCTGTAACTTATTTTCAAAGTCACTCTAAATTATATATCATTTATGGTTTATAAATAAAGACTTAAAGATTAAATTGCCAAGATCATTTCCAAAATATACTCTTATCTTAATTTTAAAAAATGTTAATACAAATATCTCTTAAAGTTGAGAAAAATCTGAACACCCTTATAAAATAAGCAACAGCATTGCAAAGAGTAGTTTGGTAATCACACTTCTATTTACTTAGATAAACCTATACCAAAGGGAAATGTGTACACTGATAGTGCCTATAGTGATATTTTAACAGCAAAGAACTGATAAATAGCCTAAATGCAACTCAACCAGCTAATAGATAAAAATAGATATACAGCCATTCAAATGCCTAAATAATCTACATGGAAGATAAACCAAAAAATGTGTGTTGTAAAAAGTAGAAACATGGCCACACTGACTTTAAGATGTTATCTGTGTGGAGAGGTGGGAAAACTGTTATCTTTCATTAAGCGATTTTTTTTTAAATAGTGCGATTTCGTACAAAGTGATTTCAGCTAAGGTACAACTTTAGTCAGTGGGTCAGGGAAAGTACCATTTGTGTAAAGTCTGTTCAGATGAGTTGTTTCATAAGAGGTTATTTAGAGAGTTTTCACTAAGGAAGTGATTTGATGCTATTTTTGTTACACACACACACACATAAATTACCCAGGCTATTTCAGGGAAATGGTTGGGTAGGCTGAGAGAAATAAAAGTGGAAAGGCAAGTGACCAGGCTGTAGCAGTAGACCAAAGAAAAGAGCAATTGTGAGAAGAAACCATATGCTCTTCTGGGCCTAGTAAGCCTTCTTGATCCACAGAGTCTTGATGCCTTTGGTATACGGACAATACAGCATTCAGATGATGACTGGAAGGCTCACATGGGTGCAGATGGGAGAATAAGGCAGGTTATGAGGTTTGAGAACACAAATTAAACAGGATAAATAAAAAACAAACTGTATTATCTCGGGGCGTGATTCTGAGCCTTGGCTGAACATTGGAATAATCTGGAATATTTTAAGAAGCACAGCCTAACTCCACCCCCACTCACCCTGACCACCACCAACACACCACAGTTACACAAACAGCTCAAGATATGTTTGATGTTGGGGTGTGGTTGGGATAGTGAGTTTTTAAGAAGCTACTCAGATCATGCTAATTCACAGCTTCCTCTGAGGACCATTGGTCTGGGCAGAACTCAAAATAGTCAATGACACAGAGGGAAGGTGAGGAAGGAAAGCAAGTTACTGGTGATCTGGGTAGTGGTACCCAGAAGAGCACTGTGAGTGCTTCAACTCTTCCAGGACTTCCTTCAGATATCTAATTCTTAGCGGCAAAACTGCTTCTTTACTATATCAAGCCTCCAGACTCAAACAAATGTTTAAAGTTTCTTACAAAATATTTCTCCATTTTAGGACCTTTATATTTATGTAAATAGCACCTTTAAATTCTCTTATGCCCTTTTAAAATTTCCCATGCACTTAAAAAATGCATTTGTAACTACAGCACAAAAATTAAACTTCTTACATAAATATATTTATGGATGCCATTAAACATAAATTTAGTATTGATTTGTAAATACATAGGTCAAGACTGGTACTACTATAAAAACAAATTATACTTCTTTATTACATTTGAAATACCAGATCATTTCATTTTCACTGAGCTTAATATATACTGAGGAAATATCTAACCTGCAATTTATTTTTTAAATTATGAAGCCCATTTTAATCAGTTATGAAGATTACTATTTATTGCAGAATTTGAAAATGTTTGAAGAAAGATGACCATGTCTTAAATATAAAAGTTAATTTAAAACAATTTATATCACATGCAAAAATTGCTTTTCAAGTGAAAAACTCTATATTGCTTGATGTTAAAATATTGTATTCCCATTTCAAGGCTATGTAATTACTCTGCTTAGATCTTTGTGAGAAAATATTTAAAATCTTTACCCCTTCTTAATTTATTTGTGTTTTTGGAGATAAACTTTGAATAAAGAAGTTAATAATATTTTCCTCTTCTGGATAATCTATTTAGGAGAAATTGTCAAGGAAAATACTTCGGAGTAGGGTGGGCACAGAGATAGGGTACCCTTAATTTGAAATGGTTGTATTACAGATAATGTATAATGTTTGAAGTAACCTCTCAATAGCACATCAATCACCAATAACCCCTAGTTCTTAGAAATAATCTATATATCTTTCTGCAGTTGTTAAATTTTTAATTTACAGAACAATTATTTTGCTATTCAATGTATTAGAGTCCACTATTTAAGAAACATCTTAAGAGGTAAATTTGCAGTAAAGAAATGAGTTCATATGCATTTATTTCTTAGTAATATTTTAATATGTTAAGACCGTTATTCAGTTGTATTTCCTATATAACTTTTTACTTCTGAAATTTTTTAAATGTTCAAAATTCAAATAAGATAGAGCTACAAATCCCCCTTATTAACACAAACTCTAGACAAAGATTCAAAGACAAATATATATTTTTTGCTTTTTAAATCATTTTTATTTTTCAATTACAGTTGACATACATTATTATATTAATTTTAGATATACACCCCAGTCAGTAGACATTATATAACTTACTAAGTAATCATCCTGATAAATTTCATACCCATCTGACACCATACAGCTATTAGAATATTATTGACCGTATTTCCTATGTTGTACTTTATGTCCCAGACTATTCTATAGCAACCATTTTGCATTTATGAATTTCTTTACCATTTTTACCCATTCCTCCCAAACTCCCTCCTATCTGGCAACCTTCAAAATGTTTTCTGTACCCATGAGTCTGTTTTTTTTTTCTGTTTCTTTGCTTTTTAGATTTAATTGTTATAGATATGTATTTTTCCCATTTTAATGTTGATATAATTTTAATTTCCTTCTTCAAGAAGACCCTTTAACATTTCATATAATACTGGTTTGGTGGTGATGAATTCCTTTAGCTTTACCTTTTCTGGGAAGCACTTCATCTGTCCTTCCATTTTAAATGATAGCCTTTCCAGGTAGAGTAATCTTGGTTGTAGAGTCTTGCTTTTTGTCGCTTTGTATCTTTCTTGTCAATACTGTCTGGCAGGTAGTTTCTGTTGAGAAATCAGCTGACAGTTTTATGGGAGCTCCATTATAGATAATTAACTACTTTCTCATGCTAATTTTAAGATTCTTTGTCTTTAACCTTTTGGTTTTACTTATGATGTGTATTGGTGTGGGTCTCTTTGGGTTCACCTTATTTGGGGCTCTCTGTGCTTCTTAGATGTGTATATCTATTTTCTTCACCAAGTTAAGGAAGTTTTTGTCAATATTTTTTTTTTTAAATTTTCAGTTACTTGCTCTTTCTCTTCTCCTTCCAGCACCCCCATTATGCAAATGTTAGTACACTTGAAGTTTTACAGAGACTCCTTAAACTATCCTCCCCTTTTTTAGTAAGGGGGTGGATTCTATTTTACTCTGCTGTTCTGATTGGGTGGTTTTTGCTTCCTCATATTCCAGATTGCTAATTTAATTTTTCACTTCATCTACTCTACTGTTGATTCCCTGTGAATTATTCTTCATTTCAGTTAATGTATCCTTCATTTCTGACTGGTTCTTTTTGATGCTATTGATATTCTCATTAAGTTCACCGAGCATCTTTAAAACCAGTATTTGAACTCTGTGTCTAGTATATTGTTTGTCTCCAGTTTGTTTAATTCTTCTTCTAGATTTTTGTTCTGTTTTATCATTTGGAACATATTTCATGGTCTCTGCATTTTGGAAGCCACCATGTGTTTGTTTTTATATATTAGGTAGAGCTGTTACATCTCTCAGGCTTGGTAGAGTGGCCTAATGTAGGCAGTCTGTAGGCTGCCTACAGCTTAGGCTGGCACAGCTTTCCCGTTCTCCCAAGCTGGGCAGTCAAGGTGTAACACCCATGTGGTCTATGTACATCCCATGTTGTAGTTGATCCTTGATTGCTGTTGGCACATCAATGGTGGAAATTTACCTCTAAGTCAATTAGTTGCAAGGACAGGCTGCAACTACTGAACACCAACTTTCGAACATCATATAGTAGCAGCTGTGCAGGGGTGTACCCCACAGAGCAGGGCTTCTTTCAGCAGGGCTCAGGTGCTTGCTGAGTCCCCTCCTTGAGTATGTTGCTTGTGGAGGTTGTTGGGTGGTAACACTTCAATATGAACTGAAGCTGTCTACAAGATGTGCTAACTTTGTGGCCTCCCAGGAGGTACAGGGCAAGGTCATCCACCATCTGTGTTCTGCCCAGGGCCACCCAGCATAAGCTACAAAGCAATCTGAAGATAGCTGCTACTTTTTCTGGGCCTGAAGCTGCTGAGGTGAGGCCAAGCTGCAAACCAAGGCCAGCTGCTGCTAGTGCCAGGCCTGGCATCACTTAGGGAGAGGTTTGC
>PVKM010013962.1:0-29623 GCA_004027735.1 Carollia perspicillata | reverse complement strand
ATAGCTGTGATCTTTAGTTTTCAATTGAAGTTCACCTTCAACATTACTTTGTAGTGGTCTCAGGTGTACAGCACAGAGGCTAGATAATCACGCCCTTTGCAAAGTGTTCCCCCCAATATTCCCATCATTCTACACTGTTGAGTGGCTGACCTTTCCTCAAGTCTATTCATCTTTTCACCTTCTAAGTCTAATAGTGTAAGCTCTGGTAATAGGAGGGCAAAGCAACTCAAAAAGAAGATCTGTGACTACCAGCGTATGTCAAGGTGAGTAAGCCAGAGGAGGTCATCTTAACATACAAAGATGCACAGGAAGGAGGAAAGTTTCTCCTTCTGGGAACAAGAGTTAAAAACTGGCAGGCCAGAAAATGCTAGCGAGTGGGAGAAAAAGTCTCAACGTGGGATTTCTTTAGGAGCAGAGCAGCAACATGCCCTGAGGCTGAAGTGATGGCGTGGAAAGAAATATTTCAGTCACCTTCATTAGTACCCATATCTGGGAACAGAATTACCCCTATAATCCCCAAAGTACCCTGGGATTGGAGAGGTTTTACTGACAGGTAAGAGAAGAGGAAGTATAATAACCACCATCATAAAATACCAGCTAACACTCTTCTAGGCTTTACTCTGTGCTGGACACAGTACTGCACATTACAAATTGCTGAAGTATCACAGTGAAGTGTTTTATTATTTCCATTTTACAAGTAACTAAGGCCCAAAAGAAAAAAGAAGCTGAGCAAGAGTTAACATACAGGGTTAGGTATGTCACCTAACAATAATAATTCAGTTACCAGTCATTGCAGCTCAATAACAGAGAACGAGAGCTCATTCCACGGCTGATGATGCAGTAGTGGCTACCATCAACAAGGATTTCCAGTTCTGATTCAGTTTTGCCAAAAGGCTCAGTCAGCTAGCAGGCGAGCTGTAGGTGCAGCCCCAAGCCCTGCTTGGAGCCCCAGGCCCACCCCGGGACTCTAGACCTCAGCGCTCCCGTCTCCTCCCCTCTGGATTTCTCACCAGCACTTTCAATGTGAAGCTCCTCAAGTTCTCCTGCCTGTTCTTTGATGAAGACATTAATGAATCGGCACATACACGAAATGATGGTGACAGGAGGAGGAGCAGCTAGGAAGTGCTATTATATTTATAGAGAGGGCAATCGGATCCAGGAAGAGAAATTTTTTAAACAATTGAACTATGAATAACAGCCTCAACTACCAATACTATCAAGTGAAACATAAATAACAAGAAAGCCTCATACTCTAAACAGTCTATACTTTTCTAACAGTTATAATTACAAAAAGAAAATGTATTTTTAGAATATAGTGATTTTTGTTAGATAAACCAAAGATAAAATAGTCTTACATAAATAATAACATCTCCAGAAGAGATCCCAGGTTTTATGACACGTCCATCTTACCTGATGAAAACCAGCTTGACCTTGGACGGGGCCGTCTTAATAATGGCAGATGCATTTTGGTGACTTCTTCCATACAGAATCTGATTATTTATCTGTTTGGGGAAAAATAAAATATACTTGTAAAAGTACATGTATATTTTGTATAAAATATATATGTATATAGTTATACATTATGCAATATATCTACATTGAAAAATGAAGTCCATTTATTTTTAAGAGTGTACATGTAAGACTATTCAGTGCCAAAAATCTTAATATTCTTTGTACTATGGATTCAAACACTAATTCTAAACAGCTATTTAAACCTCTTAAATGCAGTTTTGAATGCGGTTAATAGAACACACTGTCCTTGACTCTTTTGCTAAACTTGAAGAGCCCGTAGATGCAAAATATTTATGATATGTATTTCATTTCCTACAGCTTTTCCAGATTCTTAAAAAATGTAAAAACAGACCAAACTGTGGTATTCACCAGCATTCTGACGGGCCCATTAAACATGATTCCACAAACATGTCAGGGTTATCACACAGCAAATATTTTGTTACTCCAGAGGAGGTAAATATTATATCCCCATTTTAAGTCACATTTTAGACCAATTGCACAGAAACATTTTACTGTAAACAATCAATAAGCCATCTGCTTTTATCCAGCATGCAGTGGGATTTTGAACTTGAAGGAATTCACCCAAATATGACCTAAAAACATCTGCATTCTAGATCTTCCCACTGATAAACTATGATGATAGCCGTAATCAATTTTTTACTTCATCCATTGATAATAGTCCATAGTTTTGGCTTTTTCCCTCCTGTCTTTAATAAGTAGTTAAAGATGTATACTATGTTGTCCCTAACTAACTGAGACCATGACAATTTCTACTACTCGAAAGATGTATGAGTAGTACCTTATATAAGGGATAGTAAAAAGGTATTTAATGCTGTTTTTGTAATTAGTATCTAATTTTTCTGCCTTTGATATCTCTGAAATTTTGCACTTGAAGACAAAAGTGAAAAAGGTATCATTTTTGCCATAACAGCTATAATGAGAAAGTGTACGGAAATGAACACTTCAAAGGAGGGAATGAAAATATAATAGTTTTAACTGTTCAAGTGAAGCTCATCCATCCCCTTGAAGTAGTAAAGCTGGGATTCATATCAAAGCCTGCTAGAAAGACTAAACTTGACAAAGACTAAAATTATTCCTCCTTCATATGTCTCCAATTCCATCAACTTTTGTTCTTCACCAAGACAATCACTCTCCCAGAAATCCACTGGTCTGCACGCTGCCATTTCTCTGCACCCTAGTTTCCTCTTCTTTAAATCGAAGCACCTACTCCATAAAACTGTTGTGAGAATTTAATAAGACATGCCTATAATTTTATTTATAGTAATCTTGATACCCAAAAGATTTAAAACTTTTATGTATTCAAAACTACTCATCTTTTCTGTTAAAGTATCTGCTTTTTTTCATATAAAGTATTTAAAAACGGGCTCACCCTCTGCATGATACTACAATGGTAGATATGTGCCATCACGCACTGCCCAAACCTCCAGAATGTCCACGGCCAACAATGAACCCTGATGAAAGCTGGGGACTTTGGGTGATGACGACAGACATGTCAGTGTAGATTCAGGCACTGCAACAAATGCACTACTCTGGAGAGGGATGTTGAAAATGGGAGAAGCTGTGAATGCGTGCAGATGGGGGTACAGGGGGAATCTCTGTAACTTCTCACTTTTGTTTCTCTAAAAAAATCTTTTTTTAAAAAGAAAAGTTCCCATGCTCAGGACTATATATTATCTGCTACTACTTTTACATGGTTTTATTTTTTCCTTTAAAATTTTTTTCTTCACAAACTGTGGTGAATGCAGGAGTGGGGTGGGGGTTGGGTGGAGGTGGGTGGAGGTGGAAGAGGGTATGGGGAGAAAAATGGTGATGAAAATAAAATAGAGTAAAACAAAATGAAATTTTCGTATATTTGTATATTTTTACCTAACTTAGTTATAAGGGAAATGATTAAATAAGTCATGTAGTCATTAAGAGTAATGTGAAAAAGCATACTTAGTGACATAGAAAATGTTCAAAATGCCTCAAATGGCAAAACTTAGTTACAAAATGGTACGTCTTGCGGAATCACTGTTTCTGCTAACCATGTTTTTGAAACTCTTTACAATGAGCTACCAATAAGGATCTTTACATCACAATTTTAAAATGAGATGATGCGTAGAGTATGCTTGATTTGACGTCTGGCATTCAGGCAATTATTTGCAAATGTCTTCCTCACGGTGCCTGGCCTCTGCTTTTAGAAAGTCTTTCCCAAACTTTAATCTAGCAAACCTTCCAGTCTCTGAATTTTATGGTACTAAGTTTAAGGTAATTTTTCTTACTGCATGTATACCACGCCCACCAAATCAGTCCTTGTTGGGCAGCAAGCTTCAAAATCGGTCAAGCACACAACTTTTTACTGCACTGAGCGAAACTCCTGAGGGCAGGAACCAGGGTCCCCCTCTTGCCGCAGCACAGCGGGTGATGCTCAGCTTGCACAGAGCGGTGCTCAGTGAGGACACACCGAATCACACAGCCGTGAACCGAAGGGCCGCTTCCATTAACCAACTGCTGGCACGCTTTCTCCGAGGTGGGCTCTAGCCTTCCAAGTGATTGAGGTTTACAAAAGATTTCTTTTCTGATTAGCTACAACGTGAGCATATAAAAACTGGAGCCGTTTCGTGTTTATGGATATGCCTGCTTTTTAGCTGTGATCCTCTATTTTCATAGAATAAAATACATGGTACTATTATTTTAAGAGGGAAACATTACAGCCCAAATGAAGAAAGCAGGTCATTAATTTTAATTTACCTAAAAGTAAATCTAAAGTTATGCCCTTCAGGATACGGTTTCTGAATATCCAGAGCCTCTGGCAATAGAAGGGGACAACAGCTCCTTGTACGGTGAAGATCTGGCAACAGCAACTTGCTTGCTGTCGATGTGTTTTCCAGGCCAACAACTGTGGTGTTTACTGCTAAGGCAGCTGCTCCCTGCACAGGCCTCTCGAGAAACTGTGCTGTTCAGTGGAAAACTGGGAACTGAACAAGGAACCCATGGCAGAGGAAAGCCTGATTTAACTGGATTAAATTGGGAGAGAAAAAAAGTAGACCTCTGGATTAAAAAATCCAAGACAAAGCCTCTGTTCTGACCTCAGAAATGACACATGAGCAGCCTCAGCCAGGAAGAGCCCTTGTGTTTTCTTAGATCTTATTTAATATAAAACAATTTCGCTCTTCAAATAAAAAGAATATAGCTTCCAACTACAAAAGCAGTTTTTATATTTCTTGGTCACTAAAGGAAAAACACTCCAGGGAAAATTCAGTGAGTAATTAGAAAGAATATGATGCATTTTCTGAATAATTAATTTGAGATTGTCACTCTATTTCTGAGAAGTGGCTGTTCTCTGAGGGCATTATTCTTTAAACGACAGACATAGGACACCTTCAAAGTATGGCACAGGTGAAAAAGAAAGCATTCTACACCTCCGGGGAGTCTTTCAGGTTAACTCTAATTAATAATAGCTATCATTTACTGAGTGCCTACTCTGTGCCAAACACCAGCTAAACTCTTTATGCACAGTATCTCATTTCAAGCTCACAACAACTGGGATATTACATACTTTTACTAGATAATGAAACTGGAACTCCAAGAGCTTGAGCAATGTGTCCGAAGTGCTTTAGCTGTTAGTTTAAAAGCCTGTAATCCTCAGTTCACATCATTAAGCCCTCAGGACAATTAGGTTCTGGTCAGCAGCAAAGAATCTTAAGAACAAAGCCTTAAGTCTATCAACCACAGAGACAGTTTCAATCAAACAAAAGACAACATTTAGGCCTCAGCTGTGTTTCAGCTCCAGTCTAGAAGAGCAGAAGACCCCATGGACCACATCCTCGGGGAACTAGACAGTGATGCCAGGGCTGACATCAGGACCAGATGCACTGATCAACTCCCAACCCCAGCGTCGACCAATCAGTAGGGAGCACAGCCCTAGTCATGACCAACCCTAACTTTCTTAGATGCTATAATTAATGATTTCTTTCCCCCATGTAACCCATCCCTTGGAAGCCACTGGGGAGCCATGTCTTTGAACACAAATTCACCTGTGTCTCCAGATTTGGCATTATTTCCTTGAAAATAAACCTTTACTTTCTTGCCAGCAAACTCCTGTTCACGTTTGATTGGGCTTTGATGCACACAGGTGAACAAACCCCTTTAGTTCAGTAATACTAGTTTGGATGATAAATTATCTTTATCCCACGTTCATCAAGCCATGATGATTGAAAGCATATTTCATGCTATTCATTCCTACTACATCAGAAAGTCAGATCAGAAGGAGGATCTCTGCCAGCACGCAATCACTTCTCTTTACAAGAGAAGGTCCTTCCAACCTTCCTATCACAAATACTATCTCTTATGGTGGGCCACACAAGTTTGCCTGGCTTGTCAGGACACTCCAGGCTGAAGATGGGTGACATAGGACACAGGCTGGGACAATCGAGATTCTCCCTTTGGTGGTGGTGGGGGAGTGCGTTTTAATTGGGGCTGAGATACAGTCAATGATCCTCTACAACTTCTCTGAGCTGCTGTGAGATGACCATATTCTGCCACCTGGATGAAGGGGAGGGTAAAGCTATCACTTCCTGAGCCCCCATACGTCCTGATCTTTAGATGCCAGGAGGGACGCCCAGACCATTACAACATGCTCTTCCTTTTTGGTTAAACTACCTTGAACTAATTCCTATTCTTTGTCAAAAAAAAATCTCCATGGGTATAGTATCTACAGTCCCCTGTAATTCTAAAGATTAATGTGTACATCTCCTAGTCTTATGCTCTTTCAGGCACTCAGTAATTTACCTTGGCATTCAAAAGGGAGGGGTGAAGAAGAAGGAGGAGGAGAATGAGAAAGGAGGATGGAGGACAAAGGAAGAGGAAGAAGGAGGAAGAAGGAGAGAGAAGGGAGGAGGAGGAGGAGAGGGAGGAGGAGGAGAGGGAGGAGGAGGAGAAGAAAGAAGAAGAAGGAAGAAGACGACGACTTTCTGTCTGAAGGAGCTTTCTAGGTCCTAGACCCACAATTCTAGTTTTCGTGTCTGTGGTTAGCTTCCTCTTCTGATTGCTGACATGCAGGGCCTTCTGAGATCCTCTGCGTGGTTACTAACTTTTATCTCAGCTTCATGACCCCTGGTGCCAGAAGGACAATTTTACCATGGCTAAGTGAGGTAATCTTTTCCTCAGTTCTAAACTTCCAGTTCAACGAAATGTCATTCAGGATCAAATTTTAGCTCCTCTAGATACAGAAGACAATAGCCTCAAATGAAAAACATCTTATTTGTAAAACTTACATCATATTCTAATTGGCTTTCACTGTGATTCATTTTCACCTCATGGGTTGGTTTTTGCTCCAGTAGTAAAACATGGCAATTACAAAAACAAACCAAAAAACTCACACTGATTTGAGGTAAACACTTGGTACTAGAGATGAGATACTCAACCGCCATGTTCCATAGTCTATAGAAGAAGTAGAATTAATCCAGCAAAGATTCAACGAAAGTAAATGCATGTAAATCCTTTTGTTATACTACACAAACTTTTACTTTTGAGGTCTTTTAATGAGATTTATTTCATTAAAGTTAATTATTCAAAACTATCATGAAGAGATAGGCTTTCAACTACTCTTAATTTTCCATAGCTCAACTGAACATGAATATAAATTTATGCTGGAGAGCAGCTCAATTAAATTATTCTCAAACTTACCAAATTGGACATAAATGTTAATTAACTTAAGCTCAGATTGAAAATATTAATTATACATAAATTAAAAGTTACTTCAAGCAACAGATTTGCCTGAGGTTTGAATATTATGTTATATTATGTTCAACAACACCCTCTCTGCCCAGACTTCTATTAAAGTAGAGGAATTTAGTATGAACAGTAACAATAATTATTAAAGAACTGAGTTGGAATTCAGGGCACTGGAACTGCTGACGTTGAAATCTGAGAGGACCCCTTACTTCACTTTTGAATATATTTTAAAATTTACATTTTGAGACATTAGAATTCATAGATTCCTTTTTTTATTGTAAACTCTTTTATTGAGTATCATACATGCAGAAAAAAGAACAAATCATAAGTGTTTATACCTTGATGAATCATTTTATAGGTTAATTTTTAATCTAACAATTCCACTTCTAAGAATTTAACCTAAAAAATTTAAAAACTTGGGGTCAAAATGTCTTTTGTGGTTATACTTATAATAGATAAAAAGTGAAAAACTATACATTCATCAACCAAAAGCTTCATTATATGTGCCATCATACACCAATAAACGGAAAACTGCGCCATGAAAAGGAAGCGAAGGAAGATGATACAGATCTAGATTCGCTGCCACAAGTAGACAACATTGTTGAGTGAAAAGTGACAAGTATCGTGCAATCTACTCCTCACATTACTTTCATTTATGTAAAAGTTTCTGTTTGAGTCTAAAGAAGCCTCTGTGAGTATCTCCACTGAATGACAACAATGATGGTATCTCTAGTATAATCTGAAGTGATTTCCAATTAGTTTTTCTTTATTGATATTTTATAATATCATTTAATAAATGCTTACAACTACAAGGCACGCATATTACTCATGCACATACACACATCTTAAATACATTATTCCACTTAAGTCCCACACAAATCAGCAGAGAAATGCATTGTTAACCTCATTATACAGATGGAGAAATTGAGGCTTAGAGACTTTAAGGAATTTGACTGATTTAACATATTTAGAGCCAGTACGTACAGCCAAATCTGTTTGAGTCCAAAAGCCTTTCTTGTTAATAATTAAAACCATTTCTAAGGGTATTTATCTGGGGTTGGGGGGAAAAAGCCATAGAATAAGTAACACATTTTAAATCTAATTAACCGAGCTTCAGAAAATACAATAGAAACTCCAGACCAAGAAACAGTCCAATAAAAGTATACAGTTATGTGTTCTATCCATCCATTTACTCTCGTATTCAACAGCCTTTGTACAAGTGATGAGGATACAGGAATTTACATTACCTTCATCACCACAGCTACCCTGTATTGAGCATTAGTATGTTTTAGATACCAGATTCTCTGAAAGTCACTTTGTAGGAATTACTTTATTCAGTCAGATACAGTCCGTGCCCTCAAGTATCTGGTACTCAATAAATGACGCAGCCTTTGGAACAAATTATTGCACTGCCATGTGATGGAAGCAGGCATAAAGCAAGAAGTGATCTTCTATTCTTCGAGACGTGTGGCTGGATCTTGAGGCGGGGACAAGAGCTTAGCAGGCACAGGGGGAAGTAAGTAGCAGGAAGGGTACAAGGACTGAGGAAAAGCATATGCGAAGTGATGCAGGTATTATATGCAGTTATTATATTCTTTCTAGGAACTACAGCTACTTTAGTATAACGTTTGTGGGGAGTGAGGGATAAACTAACAGAGAATAGAGGTAACCACTTACTGTTCAGAGAAAACCTTGTGTACTTGCTGGATATTTTCCCTTTCCAAAAATCTTGGGCACCATTTCCTCACAAAGAATGACCCTCACTTTCCAAACTACTGCTTCGGTTTTACAGATGGGAAAACTGAAGGGAAGCAAGGGGCACCCAGGCCAGGGAGGAAAAAAGGGAAGACGACTAAAACTTACATGGAAACACAATTTCACTAGAATGAAAATTACTTCTGAATAAATTATCACATTAATTTTTTTTCTCAGAAAGACAAAATAATATACACCAAGCTCCAATATCTTAATACTTTGGGCAAAGGAGCAGGTTTTAAGAACCGAGTTTAATGGATACAGTGCTGAAATGAGGTCCTCTGCAACTTCAGTTTAATCTATTTCTTGTGCAGTACAGTGTTCCCAAAGGAATGCATTCATTTAAAAAGCTTAAGCATGAAAGATTTATTTTCTCTCAAGCAAAACTAATTAAATTGAAATACCTTCTAAAGGCAAAGGAATAGTAATATGTAGCTCACATCTTTCTAAATTTGATATATTGGGAAAATATTAAGATATTTTTTTGACTCCTAAACGCTGATAATTTTGAAAAATATTGACTTCAAGGAAGTGAGCAGAGATAAATAGGTTTATGTGTTGCTCTGATTTTTAGTGTTTTTTGTGGAATTTGGTTCAATTGCTATAGGTTGCTTCACTGACCAAATGAAGTAGGTGCTTGTAGATAATTTCCTATTACCTATAAGGGCATAGGAAGGGGTAAGTAACTGGACGTAGGAATATCTACCTCTTAACAGCTCTTTGACATTGCAGGGGAATCAGGTTCTCCTCAGAGGCTGAGGCATTGCAGCCTAATTCTATTAATGGTATTGTTAGTCACATAAATACATAGAATTCAGGTGACCTGATCTAAAATTCTTTCTTCCAAAAACATCAGCACATGCTAGGAATTAAGACATCTGTCAAACTATAAGCTGGAAAGGTAGGTTAAAGATAACTTTTGAAGAACTTTGAATATTATGATAAGGAGTTTTGACTATCCCAAAAGTCAGTGCCCTTTGTGTTATATTTAAATTTCATTTAAAAACATATGGGTAACCTAAATAGGCACAGAAAAATTACTTGACAAAACGCAATGCCTAATTGTAATTTAAAAAATCTCATAAAATTAGAAGCGAAAGGGAACTTCCCATGCTCGCTAAAAGACATCTATGAAAACCCTACAGCTGAGATCTACGTGTATTTCATTATCTAACACTAAATGCTGTCCCTCTGAGACTGAGAGGGGAGGGAGGGCGAGAGGGAGAGCAAGAGAGAGTGGAGGAGGGGGGAAGAAGAGGAAGGAAGAGGAGGAGGAGGAGAAGTAAGGTCATAAAGAATGAAAAGGGAAAAAATACAACTCCCTATACACAGATGGAATTATTGCTTACCTATAGAAAATGCTAAGGAATCGACAAAAAAAAACTATTACAACTAAAAAGGTTAGCATGAGTGTAGGATTATAGTACTATAATTATAATTTTAGCATGAATACAAGGGCAATATACAAATATGTGAAAATAAAAATTCTACTCATAATTAAAAAATATAAAATACACAGGAATGCACTTAACTGAAAATACAAAAGTTCTACACTGAAAGTTATGAAACACTACGGATAAATAATTAAATGTAGAGACATCACGTTCCTAAATTGGAAGACGCAGTATTGTTAAGACGTCTAGCCTCCCTTAATTAAACTATTCACTACCATGTCGGTCAAAATCCCAACAGGCATTTTTAAAACAACAGAAATTTACAAGTGGGTTCTAAGATTCATATGGAAATTCAAAGGACCTAGAAAAGCCAAAACAATTTTGAAAAACAAGAACAAAATAACTTAGCACAACCTGAATTCAAGGCTTGCCCTACAGCTTTGGTAATTGAGGTGGTTTGGTAATGGTGTAAATAATAGGCAGATCAGTGTCAGAGAACTGAGAGTCCCAAAGGAGACACACTGGTCCTTTATATGGTCCCTTAATGTTTGAAAAAGGTGAAAGAAGTTCAATAGGAAAGAAAAGTCTTTTCCACAAATGGTGCTGGAACAACTGGATACCCACGTGGTAAAAATAACCCTCAACCCCTACCTCACACCACACACAAACATTAATTCAAGATGGATCATAGAAATAAACACAAAAGCTAAAGCTATAAAGTTTTTCAGAAAACGTAGGACAGTATTGTTGCAACCTGGAGGTAGGCAAAGATTCTCAGCTAGAATAATAACTGTAAAAGAAAAAATAAATAAACAAGATTTCATCAAAGTTAAGAACTTCTATACATAAAAAGATACCATTAAGAAAAAAATAGACAAGCCAGTTGAGAGGAAAGACCCCTAAATCATGTATCAGATAAAGAGCTAGTATCCAGAATATACAAATAACTGCTGTATTCAATCCAATTATAAAAAGACGATCTAATTAAAATGGAGAAAAGACTTAAACAGACAAAAGGCTATATCTGAATGGCTGCTAAACACAAGAAGAATATTCCACATAATCAGTCATTAGGGAAATGTAAATTAAAACTACAAGGAATCACTACACATGCACCAGCTATGGATGTGGAGCAACCAAAATGTTCACACACTGCTGCTGGGAATGCTTAATGTTCTGACCGCTTAAGAAAAAGAGCCGTCTGATTTTTTGTAAGATAAACACGTAACTACCCTGCGTTCTAGCATTTTACCATTAATAGGTACCCCAGAGAAAAGAAAATATTTGTCCCTAAAAAGACCTGTTACACAAATGTTCATAGCAGCTTTATTCATTATAGTCAAAAACTTTGGGAAAAATTCAAATGTCCATCCATAGGTAAACTGATAAACAAATTGTGGTATAGTTATGCAATGGAACACTATTCAGCAACTAAAGGGAACAAACTACTCACATGCAACAACATAGATGAAACATAGACATGGTGAGAGAAAGAAGCTGAGCATAAAAGAGTACATCCTGTATGATCCCATTTACATGAAGTTCTGGAACAGAAAAAACTAATTAAAGGTAAAAAAAATCAACGCAATGGCTGCCTCCCAGGGTGAGGGTGGCAGTTTCCAACGGGAAAGATTCTGGGGAGATGGACATGACACATGTCAGGGTTATATAACTGTATCCAGCTGTCAAAATTGTACAGATAATATCTGCGCATTTCACTTATGTACCTTTCACCACACACACAGACTATAGAGATAATAACAACTGAGTAGGGATGAGCCTATGGAGATATATTGTAGGTGATACACAAATGGCAGAGTGTTTGTAAGTGCTGAACTATATGTCTATGTAAAACAATTTCATTATATTATCTGTTTACTTTGTAGGTGTTCAAAATATCATAATAAGAGTTTTATTTTTAAAGCAAGAAAAGAAATACTTCCCCACATAAGGTTTTTCTGGTAGGATACCTTTTGATTTTCAATACTTAAACTTCATAGAATATATATATCCTCACAATACAGTATTTTTCAGTAAATGTTTATACGCAAAAAATTTATATCTACATTCCCAATACAAAGTAAAACATTTTAAACACAATACTATGGGGGAAAGTCCTGAGCTATAGTCCAAGTACGGAGTCACTGAGAGGACCACACACACGGTATCCACGAGGAGAAGGAGCAGCTCGGATGCTGGTGGAGCTAACGGAAACCACTGCATACAAAGCGACTGTGTGTTAGCAATCATAGCACTCGGCGATTCTGGAGTGATATGAGGCACTTTCATTCTGCCATGATTATGTGTTACCTACCTACAATTACTTTAATTTACTTCACTTATACTTTAGGAATTTGTGGGGGACGGTTGGGGTTGACATGTAATACATAATTTTCCTGACTTAAAATAATGAGAAAGAGCCCTGGCTGGTGTAGCTCAGTGGACTGAGTGCCAGCCTGTGAACCAAAGGGTCATGGGTTCGATCCCCAGTCAGGGCACATGCCTGGGTTGAGGGCCAGGTCCCCAGTAGGGGGTGCACGAGAGGTAACCACACATTGATGTTTCTCTCCCTCTCTGTCTCCCTCCCTTCCCCTCTCTCTAAAAATAAATAAATAAAATCTTTTAAAAAGAATTTTATTAACAATTTTCTTTTACACTTTGTGCCCTGAGATTGAATAGTGACATAATTGAGTCTAACTTCCCCTGGTACAAATAAAACAAAATATAGAAATAAATTATACATTGAAGCTGATATAAGGAAACCCTTCTCAATAAGATAAGAGCATATCTTTCCAGAATGCATTTCAAGTATGGTCACAATAGCCTTGAGTAGAACTGGAAAGAGAGGGGAAGAAACTGGAAGGAGGGAACAGAGGCCAGAGAGCCATCCCAATGTCAGTCACGTAAAACCTGAGGCAACACTGCAGCAAAGAGAGGGCAGTCTCCAGAGGCACCGTTGCAATCTATTTATTCCTCCCAAATGGTCAGTTTCTTCCCCAGCATACACTCCTAACCCTATTTTTTATATTCTTTCCACAGTAATCTAAGTTCCTTCAATTATCCTCACTTTTACTTTCTGCTTTCAAGGCACTTTCCGTGATTTCAGGTAATGTGGCGCGCTGGAGAAATCTCACATAAAGCTTTTGTAGAGCTATAATGAGGATGGCTATAATAAAAATTAAATGATTGCTATTCCTTCAAAGGATCAGTAAGAATATGGGTCTTTAGCCTAAATATTTCAGCAGCATGAAGACAATGAAATGTGACTAAATAATTCAAAACTGTTCCCCCAACAAGCCAGAGATGGAAACAAAAATGGAGAAACGGAGGTCACAGACTTTACTGCAGGAAACCCAGAAAAGAATGAGGCCACCCAATATAAGTGAGGTTTCACATAATATTTCCTGCAGCCTGAAAATACAACCTTAGGTCTGTAATATATTGAGGGTGGGAAACTATTAAATTATGAAGTTCAGAGGAGCTCTCAAATTGGATAAGAACAACCTCAAAAAAAGATTATTTTTCTTTTCTGGTCCTTGAGAGGTAGGTATAATTTCACTGAATTTAAAGTGGCATTAAATCTTAAGAAGATAAAAAGAGTAACATGGTATTGCATTATGAGAAACTATTTAAGACATTTTAAACTAGCACTGGATTAACCACATTAACCTAGATTTGCCCAAACTACAAAATGATGAGAAATTCACTTATTACCTTCTAGAATCACTATTAATCCAGAACTAAATAACTTAGGAACAAAGCCCTTACAGTTAGTTAGAAAAGCCAGTGTTCACATATTGATTCTGCCCCTGGTATCTCAGTTCTGTTTCCTGTAATGCAGGGATTAAAATAGCACCAACTTTCATTGGGTTGTTGTAAAAGTTAATAGAGGGAATGCATTTAAAAGATGTAGCACTGCCTTGTAATTAATAATAAGTATGCAATGTTAGCTCAGTTACCAGCACAGCTCCCCCACTCCCAAATATTCTCTTAGTAAGTACATTTTTTTATAACTCAAATAAGATACTACACAGTGCATTCCTTCGGGAAGACGATTTAGCAAGACACAGAGAGCTGTGGGTTATGATGCTGTGATGATGGGGATGGGGGACCGCACTCTGAAGAAAGGAAAAATGCTGCACACGCAGCAGAGGTTTCCCACCGT
This sequence comes from Carollia perspicillata, assembly GCA_004027735.1. Taxonomy (NCBI): domain Eukaryota; kingdom Metazoa; phylum Chordata; class Mammalia; order Chiroptera; family Phyllostomidae; genus Carollia; species Carollia perspicillata. The sequence continues at coordinate 15,061 of PVKM010013962.1, read as the reverse complement.
TTTGTGTAGGAGGTTGACCAGTGAGCCAGCACCACCACCTTCTGCTGGCTTTCCAAATTGTGAATTAGGCTGTAGACAACTTTTAAGAGTCACAAAATGGGGTGACTCTAGCTTTGCATATGGGAAGATCATAGTCAAGACCTGCTTACAGTATTTTAGTCAGGTTTCATCAATCAATTTTTTAACTGCTTTACTGAGCTGTCATAGACATGTAAATCACATGTTTAAAATGCAAATTTTGATATGTTGTAACACTCATTAAACCATTGCCACAAAAAAAATTGGTTGATCAATTTATTTTTGCACTTTTAGCTAATATAACCCTATTTGTGTTAATAAAATTGTAGGAAAAAGAAATGTTTTTGTAATTTTGAAATCCTTTCTCTACTTTCTGATCCATAAACTAGTGTTTCTACCATGGGATATTTTATTACAGACAGTCTCTTAGGGCATAATTATTGCATTAAGAGGTACATTTTATAAAATTAAATCCATGTATGATAATTACCTAGAAGAGTCCATCTAAGATAGCAGCTTTTGACTATAAACCAGAATCTTATCTATGGATGCACAAAAGCTAGTGATTTACTTAACTACTGTACTATGTATGCTTCCAAACCACATCTAAGTGTTCCAAAAGATTTCAAAAGTAACTCACTGGCAAGGAGCAGAGAGTGAAAGACCCCCTGTTGGGACTAGTGCAGCAGTAAGGGCCAGCAGGAGGAGCTTTGTCTGAGAGCAGCTCCAGGTGTCTGGGTCTGTCATTTAACATCCAGCTTTTTTCTTCTTTTATTAAATAAATACTACTAGACAAGATCTGGGTTTACCTATAGTTGTATGTCTTTATCCCTGGGAAATATGGGAAATATTCATGCTTTTTATTTTTATATTTACATGCAAAATAACAGGATTTAGTTTTGGCTATCCTGCAGGTAAATGTTTCACAGGGAATGTACTTCCTCTATCTCACAGGTGGCAAACACGAGGCCCACGGCCAAATCCCGCCCTCCACCTTGTTGTATCCGCCCAGCACCTAGTTTCTAGGCAGCAGCGCCAGTTCCTTGGCCCTAGTGAAGGAGTAGTTACATTTATGCAGTCCTAAATTACATTCAGCCCTCTGAAGGCAACTGCAAGGCTGATGTGCCCCCCCCACCCCCGTGAAAATGAATTTGACACCCCTGTTCTATCCTGAAGGGCTGGGGAGGGGGCAGACAAGACACAGCCCTACCTGCCAGCCCAGTTGATTGTGCACTTCCTGTGTCACCCACTCGGTTCCTTCTGGCTGCTCTGTAACCTGACAAATCACTCCAATTTCCTGCACCTCACTATCAGCTCTCTCTTCCCACTCAAGTATTGTAAGGAAGAGTATAAATAAATCCTACATTCATACGATAGCACCATGCCCAGGCCTGGGCGTTTTCTGGGACTAATTGCTTAGGGAAAGCCAATACTCTAATGCAGCGGTCCTCAGCCTTTTTGGCACTAAGGACTGACTATGTGGAACACTGGGATGGGGTGGGGGCTCAGGTGAGCTACACTGGCCCACCTGCTGTGGACTGGGGAGGGGTAGACAGGAGGCAGAGTTCAGGCTGCTGACCGGCACTGGTCTGTGGCTGGGGTTGGGAACCCCTGCTCTAGTGCAAGTCTAATTCCCAGTTACCTGCTCCCCGCCCCATCTCCCACCACTAGCATCGAAGTAAACAGCAAAGAAGCTGAGATTTAATCATATTATCTCCTGGGGGCTTAATGTAAGATTTCTTCAATGCATGAACTGGGCCATCGACCGACAGAACTTGGGGCCTGCTCTTCCGCTGAAAGTGCAGTCCCACAGCAACCAAACCGATGGTGACTGTCCTGCCAAACATCAGTCACTGACAGGGCTCTAATAAGAAGCAGAGTGCCTGACCTCCCAGAAGCCACAATGCATGTCCAACCAGTCTCTTCTCCCTCCTATAATTAGCCTCAGCTTAGGGCTTACAACAGACCAACTATAAATAAAAAAGGCTTTGAGCAAAGTAACAACAAAACAATAATGAGAAGTAATATGAGCAAATGGTAGAGCTGTAAAAATAATCAAGAAAGGGAGAACTTTACCTCAGTTGAAGAGACAAACCACAAAAATGAAAGGAGTGTGGGTGGATAAGCAAATACACAGATGTGCTCTGACCTGGGGATCCAGAAGTATAATCTAAAAACCCACAGTACATGCCTCCCACATAACGTGGCGTCCTTCTCCTGTCTAACATACTGCAATTGTTGAAGAGCAGCTATGGCAACACTGGCTTTACCTTTCCTGGCACTCATCATGGAATCAATTTCTTATTCTCAGTTCAAAAGCACAGTGAGTTGAATACCATGCTATATACACATTCCTGACATGTCACGGAGAAATGAGTGAAATTTTTTCTCAGCTATAAAAAGAAACCAGGGGAATGTTTCCCACAGGAATTTTTCCCCCTGTCATCCCTGACCTAGAGCCAAAAGTCACATGAGAAGATGGGTTATAACTGCTTAAGAATCCAGGATGTGCATTTTTTCATTCTCTCAGCTGTTCAAGATGCTGCAGGGAGCTACTGAGGATAAGAAGGTGGTTTCCCTCTGGGACACCCTTCGGAGGCAAAGGCATTCGTATAAACAAGCTAAAAAGAACTGAACTACACAAATCCATGCAAAATATTATTTTATAAATATCAGCTGAAATATATTAAGGTATTATTTTGTGCCAGATACTGTGGCAACACTTGACATTATCTTCTCTCATTAGTTCTCACCACACCCCTGAGGCTGCTGCTACGCGATCACTGGACCACAAGCTCTATGAGAACAGGTACCGTGGACTTTGCTTGCTGATATAAAATCAGTACTTTGTTCATGTATTGCCTCGAAAGGACAGACACGCAGTAAGATACTTGCTGGATGACTACATAATTTCCATTTAATAAAGAAGGTAACAGGTTTAGAGGAGATAAATAAATAGCCAATGACATGTGATGCTAGAATGTGCTCCAACATAATTTTATCTTTTTTTTTAAATGACAGAAATTGAGGGGAGTGAAGGGGGATTAATTTGTTGACATGTTTCATCTTCTTTTTTCATCTCTGAAGAATAAAGTTGCTGAACGGCAACAAAAAGTGCCAAATTCAGAAAGTCAAAGGAAGGAATAGGAGGGGTCCAATATGGCAATTTGCTAACATTCTTTTTTTACGCAGGAGAGCTTTTCCAGCCTCTAGCCCAGAAAACAGGTATCTGAAGTTTCTGTCTGTGAGGGAGGAAATATGATCCAATTAACAGTCAGCTATGTGCCAGATACTCTGTTAAACTCCTAAAATGCAGCTAGTAACTGAAAGGACTGATTTAAGTTAAAGTAGGTCTTCTAAGGCCAGTACTCACGGCCTTTACACTGTGTTAACTTTTGTATACAGCCTGTAAAATACTCTCATTACTGTGCAGACACTGCTCATTGGTTACAGGTATCTAATACGGTGTCAGAGAAATAAACCACCAGTGCTCCTGTTGGTCTGGATCCATCCTTAGTCTTAGGAAGGTAGAACAGAAGTAGAATCTTCATGTTCCAAATTATAGCCTTTGGAACAATTCCATATAACCATGCAAGATGGAAGACCTGTGTCTAGGTATCCATAACACACAAAGTGACAAGTATACGTGATTTCCTAAAGAACAGAGCATCCTAAATCAGAATTCTCATGCATATAAACAAATGGGGTTTGGTTAAAGTACCACGGGGAACACAGTAGACTTCAAGTGGTTAGAGCACAGGTCTTCGAGTCTGGCAAGCCTAGGTGCTTGCAGAAACTTAGTACTTGGTTCTGTAATATTGGGCATGTTACTTATCCATTAGACAGTCTTATCCATAAAATGGGGATAATAACAGCACTCACCATATAGGGCTCTTAAAATACTGAACACAAGCGTGTGAGTGCATAGGTAGAATGCCAGCAGTAACTCAGTAAATTAGCTTTTGCTTTCAGAACTACCAGCACCCTCACTTCCATCTCATCTCTGAAGAAGTCCCTAAACATCAGCCAAAGGATATAAACTTGAAGCAATGAATTACATAAGTTAATACATACGTCACCTTTGATTTTTATTTATTTAATGATTATGCTAGTCACTGTTACCCAATATGGGTTGCTTTCATGATGCTATATTACAATAAAAAAAGAAGAAGAAGAAAGTAATTCTAGAAGTGACATTTTTGTGGGAACAGAATGTAGATGGGAGAGACTATTGGGGTCGGAAGAGAGAGGTGATGCTAATGGTCTCATGGCTGTGTCTGCCCAGCTTTGGCTGTATATATTACTAGGCAAGCCAAATTGTGGATGACTGAGAACTGTATTCTGAGTCAGAATCTGAAGAGGAAATCCTACAAATCAAAATCAGTAAGTCCTCGTTTTAAATAAGCAGTCTGCCACTCAGTGCCTCTGTGATTCCCCTTGATGTCCAAGTTTGGAGCAGTTTATCCAGGGGGCCTAGAGCACGCTGGTTAGCCAAGAGCTAAGAAGTCAAACCATGCGCCCGGAAAAGAGGTTGCTGCACTGATACTGAGTATGTGTTATCACATTTTTCATTTTGTAGTGCCACAATCTTGTCACGTCTGTTGCTTCCTAGACTGTGAGCTATTTGAATGAGTTGGATGTACTCATCAATTTTTCTGTGTCCATTTGTAAGGAACACTCAAAAAATATTAGCTGAATAAGTAATTCAACAAGCAAATGAATATCCAACTAAGATAAACTCTGAACAGAAACCCTACCTTTAAGTTTAGGAGAATAAGAATAACCCTTCAGTTTACTGATGAAATCATCTAGAGAGTAATTGCCAGGGAATCAGTCATCTCCTTAGCTTTCTTTATCTCTATGCTGGTCCTCCATAAGGAACTTATGTGGCCTTAACCCTCATCGTCAAGCTTCACAGATACTAACCATTCCCTGACAATCAGATCACATAGTTTCACTGGCTCTAACACCTTTCCCCCCAAAACTAAATGACAACGACAACAAATATAAATAATTCAAAACTCAGAGAATGCGGATTAAATACCAACAATATTAAATTAATACGTAATCAAATTCGTTTTGAAATTTTTAAAATTAATATTAAAATAAGCCTTAACCTTTTAACATGTTTCCATGACATTTTCCTTAATGGCTCCTAAATTATTCTGAGGGATTAGTTTCTCCTCAAGAGGCAAAATAACATTCACAAGCAACAATATGATTTTTATTTTTGCTTTGAAAAATAATTTGAAATAGTTGAAGAAAATATAATGTCAACATTCTTCTCCACCTCACTGTATTTTTAAATTTTATTTATTTATTTATGTATTTATAGAGAGAGGGAAGGAAGGGAGAGAAAGAGGGAGAGAAACATAGATGTGAGAGGGAAACACTGACTGGTTGCCTCTTGCACTTGCCCTGACTGGGGACTGAACCACAACCCAGGCATGCATGCTGACCGAAAATCGAACCAGCAGCCTTTTCCCTTGTGGAACCACACCCAATTGAGCCACACTGGTCAGGGCTCCCCCTCACCTCATTTTATTGTACACTATCCCCTGTACCCCCTCACCTCAACAAAAGAAAATTTTAAAAAATACCCATCTTCTCCTTACCTCTAACAGCTCATCTCCAATACGCATTCGTCCGTCCTTGGCAGCGGGTCCTTCTGGGTTGATTCCCACCACAAATATGCTCATGCGTGACCTGTCTTTATTGCCAGCAAGGCTGAGTCCAAGTCCATTCTTATCCTTTTCAAGTTCAATAATGTGCAATTCTCCAGGCAAGTCTGCATATCTTTGCCTGATTTTTTCTATTAAAAAATAAAAAGAAAATTAAATAGAGAAGCTGAATTTGTATTACAGAGATGTTGTATTTTTCTGTCCATACTGTGATTCCTCTGCAATGACTGGTTCCTCTTTGAGAATGAAGTACTTGAGGTCTTTGATAGCCTGCTATATAGGTTACATTTAAGAATTATTTTATATCTATCTAAGAAGGTTAGCTCACCCATAAAACTTTCCCTGATTGTTCAGGTTCATACTGGCCTAGACTTTCCATGTGTTATTTTCTCACATAAGATGGTCAGAACAACATGGTGGGAACCCTGGCCTCATTGCATCCACTCCAAAAAGAGGAAGGGTGGGGAGACAAAGACTATTTACTGAGCACCAGCTATGTGCCAAGCAAAGCGATTGGTCCTTGAGCTATTCCGAACAAAACAGACATGGTTCCAGTTCTTACGAATCTGCAGCCCAGGAGAAAGAAAACCAACAATTAATTCTAAATAATTACATTTTGAAAAGGGTACAAAACAATATTGAGTGCTACATGAGCAAAAATCAAGGGGAATTAAGAATGTTTTGGCTTAGCTGTCAGCTTGGAATTCATTCTGAAAATCTACCACTTATTCCATACCCAATAACTGGTACACTGTTTTATCTCTATGGAATTCATCTGGGAGATGGGCATTGGGATTATCCACTGCATAGATGCTGAAAAAAATGAACTAAAACACATGTTAAAGAACTCAATGGTTCGTGGCTTCCAGGCATTCTATAATTCTTTCATTCAATCTTCTGTGTCACCCTGATACCTCTATTTTTTGGTCTAAATTACCTATTTTATATTTTAAGATTTGGCTGGCTATGCTTCACTTGTGTTGGTCCCGTGCAATAAATCACCTAGCAAATGCAAAAATACTAGGAGAGAAGAGAGCAAAGATAAGGGCATCTGTTAATGAAACAGAGCCATCACCTCCAAACCAAATAAAACAAAACAAAAACATTACAATAAAAAAATCAATGAAAGTAAAATGTACTCCTTTGAAAACATTAATAAGACGGACTCTCCAAAAAATGATCAAGGAAAATCTAGATGATACAAATAAATTATAAGAGAAGAAAGGGGAGATAATTGCAGACAGATTTAAAAATAATATTATTATGAATAATATACCAACAAACAAAATGTTGACATAATTTAAAATATTGATAACACAGATAAATTTCTTAAAAATTTAAATGCCATATTTAATACAAGACAAATATAAAACTGCAGTAGACTAGTAAATATTAAAGAAACTGAAATGATCATCAATGATCCTTCCTTCAAAAAATACCTCAGTCCTAGATATTTTTACATTTGAATTCTATCAGATTTCAAGTTACAACAAATTTTTATCCTCCGTAAGCTGTTCCAGAACATGGAAAATGTACAAAAACTTATCCACCTGAATTTTGGAGGCTGGTTTAATCCTGATTCTGATTCCAAAATAAAGATAAATCAAGAAAAGAAATTTATAGTCTTATTTATAACCATGGATATAATTTTTTAAAAGATAATTTAATTAAGAGTATATTAAAATATTTAGTTTGACCTCTATGATATAGGCAAGTACTTGACCATTTTTTGACATAAGTAAAGCATCTTCATATGATTCAATATAACAACACATTACAAAGAAGGGTGTAGCCCAGGAATGCAAGGATGGTTAACCATCAGGGAATTTTTCTAGGAAAATCACATTCATAAACTAAACTAGAAGAACTGAAAGATCTTATTAATAGATGAAGAAAATTATTCTGAGAAGATACAACATCTATTTAAGATTCTTCAAAAATGCCAAACTGTAGGCAAATTGGACCAGAAAGTACTTTCTGAATTTAAATTTACAAATAAAAATATACTGGAAAAGATATTTGCAGTGCTTAAAACCAACAGTGAATTAATTAATATGCAAAGAACTTCTATAAATTAAGCAGAAAGAAATAGCAACTCCAATAGAAATCTGGTCAAAATATATAAAACTTGTCCCTGGCTGGTGTAGCTCAGTGGATTGAGCGTGGGCCTGCGAACCAAAAAACCGTGGTTCGATTCCCAGTCAGGGCATATGCCTGGGTTGCAGGCCAGTTCCCAGCAGGGGACATGCGAGAGGCAACCATATATTGATATTTCTCTCCCTCTCTCCTTCCCTTCCCCTCTAAAGATAAATAAATAAATAAATAAAATCTTTTAAAAAATTGCTGTTAAAAAATAAATATAAATAAATACAATCTTTTTAAAATATATATATATATACAACTCAAAAGGCTAACAGATATGTGAAGAGACATTCAAATTCATTAGTAATTATGGAAATGCAAATTAAAATAAGATATCAGTTTACACTACTAGACTGGCAAACATCTAAAAACTGGATCATTAAGCCTTAGTGGAGATATGAGGACAGAGGAACCCTCACACACCGTGGGTGCGAGTGTTGAGTGGTGTAGACATTCTGGAGATTAGTCTGGTACCACTTAACCAAGTTGAGCCTACACATACTCTATAAACTGGCAAATTCACTCTTGGGTATATGTATCCTAATGAATTCTTCCGCAGGTCTCACTCAAGGGGACAACTGGCTGGTGTTCATTACAAGGTTATTTGAGAGAGCAGGGAGTTGGGAACGATCTGGCTGTCTGTCATTGGGAGAGAGGACAGGTGACATGTGGTGAATGGGCATCACAGTGTACTAGCAGCAGTTAGAAACAATTCATTAGAAACAGGGTGGTGACAATACCACTTATGCAAATAAGATTTAAGCACAAAAACACACAGTACATACTTTATAAACAAACGTACAAAAACACAAGTATTTAACACATTAATATGATTCATTATAGTGGGCAAAAAAGTATGAAGAGCAAGGGCAAAAGGGTCAGAATTCAGTTCAAATCCCTAGCTGATGCACTTAACACCATTGGTTCCTTGGACCAGTCACTGAACCTCTGCAAACTGTACATTTCTTCTTTGTAAAATTAGCTTGTGACCTTAAAATAAATGTTACCTAAAAATACCTGGGACATCGGGTCTAAATAATGTTAGGGGGAAAACACAACCATGGATTGGGCCAAAAATTGGTTCCCTTATGAATTAAGGTTTAGATTTAGTATCCTGAAATTTTACAACCAGCAGCCCTATTTTTCTGGCCAATGTTTTGTTGACACACTACCATCACCCCACTTATTCAATTAACAAATATTAACTGAATCCAAATTCATGTCAGGTTTGTGACACAAAAGGCACACTATGGAATTTGTTTTTAGAGTCCTTTAAATCTATCATTGGAGACAAGCATGCATATGACTAATTATAATTTAGAGAGATAAGAGCTATAATAAAAATACCAGAGCCGAAGTCACCCATCTATTTTACTGAGTTGCCAGGAAAACTACTAATGTCTGCAAACTATACTGAGCATTATAGATCATCTATCAAACTCTTAATCTACTGGTCAGATAAACCTTTAATATATAATGCCAAAAATCTCATTTTATTTGACATTTCCAATAATCCAGCATCCAATTTCTTCCAACTTTATTTGTTTAAATGCTAAAAAATGAGTTACTCAGCTTTCCTTGATGTCTCTTATTATTATTAATATTATTATTATAATTTTTGGGAGAAGCTCAGTAGAATAAAGCTCAGCAAGAAGGCAAATTCTATTGTAAACAGTGATGCAATGAACATTGATAAAAACAGTCCCAGGGACGTAAAGTACAGTACAAGGGAATATAGACAATTATATTGTAGTAACTGTGAACAGTGTCAGATGGGTACTATACTTATGAGTTCATCACTTTATAAGTTATATAAGTGTCTAATCACCATGTTGTATACCAGAAACTAATATATGTCAACTATAATTGAAAAATTTAGAATTAATTAAAAAAAAAAACAGAGACTTCCATTCAAGATGGTGGCATAGGCAGATATGGCTTGCCTTTCATACAACCACATCAAAATTACAACTAAAATATAGAACAACCATCACCCAGAACCATCAGTTTTATGAGGCTCCTTGTACACGTAGCTCATTGCTGTCTTCTGTACTTAAAACAGTGCCTGATGTATATTAGGTGGTTAATATGTGCCATACATGCCTGTTGAAAGCATAAAAGAGTGTTTCTAATGTACTCTTGAGTTGCTATGCCATGCTATTGAACCAATGATCCCTAATAGTGTGACAAAAAAGTGACTGAGACCTAAAAGTGGGGGACACAAAAATTTTTCAGACACATCACATTCTTTCAGTTAAAAGAAGTAGAAGGATGGTTTCTTCATTAGATTTGTATTGAAAAGTAACAAAATCCACTAGGACTATTAGAAAAACAAATAACAAACTACACATTACCTTTTAAAATCGACTGTATTAACTGAGGAAACTTGAAGAGCAAAAAGGTTTATACTTTATTTTTTTTCAATGCATCATTAAACAGGAAGAGTAATAAGACAGTAAGAGTGCCACATGCTTTATAACACATATGCTCTTTATTTTTTAAAATATATTACTGTTTATGCTATTACAGTTGTCCCAATTTTCCCTCTTTGCCCCCCTCTACACAGCCCATCCACCACTTCCACAGTAAGCCCCACACCCTTGTCCATGTCCATGCGTTCTTCATGTATGTTCTTTGACTAATCCCTTCACCTTCTTTCAATCAGTCCCCACCCCAACGTCCCCTTTTATAGCTGTCGGTCTGTTCCATGATTCTATGCCTCTGGTTCTATTTCACTCATTAGTTTATTTTCTTTATTAGATTCCTCTTATAAGGGAGATTATATGGTATCTGTCTTGCACCAACTGCCTCATTTCACTTAGCATAATAGTCTCCAGTTCCATCATGCTGTCACAAAAGGCAGGAATTCCCTTTTTCTTTCTGTTGCATATTATTGTACTGTGTACCTGTACCACAGCTTTTTCATCCACACATCTACTGATGGGCACCTAGACTGCTTCCAAATTTTGGCTATTGTTAATAGTGCTGCAATGAACATGGGTGTTTTGGGATTCTTCAGCGTGAACCAGTGGAATCACTGGGTCAAAGGCAGTTCTATTTTAGCTTTTTGAGGAAATTCGGTACTATTTTCTAAAGTGGCTGTACCAGCCTGCATTCCCACTAACAGTGCACTAGGGTTCCCTTTTCTTCATATTCTTGTTAGCACTTGTTTGTTGATTGAGTAATGATAACCATTTTGACAGATATGAGGTGATATCTCATTGTGGTTTTAATTTGCATCTTTCTGATGGTTAGTGATACTGATTTGAACATTTTTTCATATGTCTATGGGTCATGTGCATGTCACAGTTGGAGGTGTCTACTCAGGTCCTTTGCCCATTTTTTAAATTGGATTGTTTGTCTTTCTGGTGTTGAGTGTTACAAGCTCTTTATATATTTTAGAGACTAAACCCTTGTCCAATATATCATTAACAAATATGTTCTCCCATACAATTGGTTACCTTTTCATTTTGATGGTTTTTTTAGCTGTGCAGAAGCTTCTTAATTTGATGTAGTCCCATCTGTTTATTTTTTTTTCCTGTATTTCTCTTGCCCAAGGGGATATATCGGCAAAAATATTGCTATGTGAGATAGCTGAAATTTACTGCCTATGTTTTCCTCTAGGATTTTTATGGTTTCACGACTTATATTTAAATTTTTTTAATCCATTTTGAGTTTATTGTGGCGCATGGTGTAAGATGATGATCTAGTTTTTGGGGTTTTTTTGTGTGTACCAGTCCATTTTTCCTAACACCATTTACTGAAGAGACTGTCTTTACTTCATTGCATGCTCTTGCCTCTTTTGTTAAATATTAATTGACCATAGAAAAGTGGGTTTATTTCTCGGCTCTCTATTCTGTTCCACTGAGAACTACTTGATCTGATAAAGGAATTCATCAAAGTAGTGGGATACAAAGTTAATATTCAGAAATCAATGGCATTTTTATACACCAATCATGAACTATCAGAAAGTGAAATTAAGAAAACAACCCCATTCACTATTGCAATAAACAAAGTAAAGTACTTAGGAACAAATTTAACCAAGGAGGGAAAAGACCTGTACTTGGAAAACTTTAGGACACTGAACAAAGAAACTGAGGAAGATACAAATAAGTGGAAATACACTGTGTTCATGGATTGCAAGAATTAACATCATTAAAACGTTCCATACTATCCAAAGCAATCTACAGACTCAACACAATTCCTAAAAAGATACCAATGGCATACTTCATAGAACTAGAACAAATATTCAAAAAATTTATATGGAACCAATAAAGATGCTGAATGGCCTCAGCAATTTTGAGAAAGAAGCACAAGTTTGGAGGGATCACATTACCTGATATCAAACTATACTACAAGGCCACTGTAATCAAAACAATGTGGTACTGGCATAAGAACAGATATATATGCTCTTTAACCTTTAGTTAAATTTTTATTGTTAAGATTATCAGGCCTCAGAATTTGAATTATCCTAAATTTTTTATTTAGACCCATAACTAGAAGGAGCTTAAAGATGACAGCTCCAACTCTTATACAAATTAAATACGATGTTTTCACTGTATCATGGAATCAGAGACTTTTAATTCAAGCAAGATAAACCATGAAATCATGTAAAGTTACCGTCTCTTAAGTACCTCCCTACCCTGGAATCCATTTCATAAAGAAAGAATAAGACTGTAAGAATGAAGATCCTGTATAAGGTTATAAAGCTAATTTATAGCTAGAAACTAAAGTCTTGTAATATGCAGTTCAATTCCTTCTCTATCAAATCATATTACATTTCTCCAATGATATTTTTAAAAATAAAAATGACTTTAAATTTCTTCCTTGGTTAAAGAAGTTATCTTTATAATCATCATTTTTGTAATATCTCCTTACATAAAAAAATAAATTCATAGTTCATCATGTTATTGAATCCTCTCACACTTTTGCAAACACCTTCGTATACAGGTGCATGAAACACTGCTCAGAGAGATGAGATGATTTGGCCAGTGTGTGGGTCCAAGTGCTGTCTGTGCTCTCTTCATCACGACACAGCCATCATTTAAGACTGATAGAATTTTTTAATAATATGAGGCTCCCTTAAGAGAGCTGAAATAATGGTTTCCAGGCCTAGTCTCCTTATTTTCCAGGAAGGTGACCTAAAAATCACACTAAAAGCCTGTAAAATAGAATCATAACTAAGCTCCACCAGTCGATATTCTGAGCCAGTGAGTTTGGGGTAAGGTTTGGAATGGGGTAAGTTTCTCTTTGTAACAAGATCCTCAGTGATTTCCATGGACAGCTGTTTCTGTAAATGACAGCTTAATCTCCCATGCAATGCAAAATTTTTTTCCCACAGCAATCATGATAGTAAAACATAAAGTTCACAGATAACCAAAATTTATGGCAGGCTTTAAATATGCCCCTCACAAAATTAATCTAATGTAGAGACTATCTCTGGCTCCAAAATCATGCTCAGGATTAAATAAGAAATCTGTTCTGACTGCACAGTAGATTACTTTAGAATCTCAAGCTCAATCTTTTCTCCTGTATCTCCTACCCTCCTGCAAGGAGCTGTCTCCCTCTCTCTCAAATCTCAGAAATTTCCTGTAATTTCCATTACCAATTATTTCTACTCTGTAGGAATAATAAAAGGTGAACAAGAATTTCAACAGCCGAGAAGGAAAACAGTTAGTGTGTGTGGGTAAAGCAGAACTGAACTCTCATCTCTGAAAAATCAAGACACCATATGCCAGTTTGTTAACTCAGAATTTAAAAAAATCATGGCAGAGCTCCTCCTGCACACAGCTGAGTCAGCACAAACTGCTCTGCCGCATCAGACATGTGGCTTCACCACAGGGGAACCCCACACTGCCTGGCATTTGCTCTAAGGGCTGCTGTGAGTCGTTTCCATGGCAACCAGGGGGTGCGGAAGAGGATATGTGGGAAGAAAATGTATAAAGAATGTGGTTTTCTGAAAACATATCAATTTCACTAAAAGTACATTAAAGAGGTGGGATAAAGAATGTTATTTCATTTGAAGCCAATGAGGTTCTCCTATAAAATTAAGTAAAATAAAATCCAAAGAACCCATACTTTCTTTCCTGTGAGCACACACACACACAACACTTATACAATGACTAGATTTTTAGCAAAAAAATATTAAAAGTGTTATAATGATCCAAGATCTTACTATACCTATTACTGCTATTTCCAAGGAATATTTGTAATAAATACCTGATCCTTACAATGATTTTCATTAACTTTCGCAATGTTTAATTAAGTTTGTATCCCAAATAATCTAGATGCTTTTTCATTTCTAAGTAAAATTCAGAGATCAGGAGCTAAGTAACCTACTTCTTTTGGCACCAAGCTTTACTTAAGTTCCTGAAATGAATATCAGCCTAGACTAACTGGAGAGAGAGAATAGTCTTTTGATTTAGCTGAATAGTCACACTTGTTTAAGCATGGATTTTCTAGCCCCATGACAATGTTATCTGAAGAAAGGAATCTCAAATTGCTTAAAATTCTGTATGAAAGCATCAATATCTTTTTCTTGTCCAAGAAAGCCAGTAAGACTTCTCCAGCATGGTCTCAGGGTGTTTTCCTATCATCACAGGATATTAGGTGTTGCTAAGTAACAGAGTCTTTCTCCCAAGAAAGAAACTTAATTCAAGTCACTGCCCAGTATTTTAATAAAAAATGTTCAGCACATTGGAATAATGACCCAGAACAACTTCAGGAATATTTTGTTACCTGGTCTGTTTCCAAACAATAAAAAGTAATAAATACAGAAATATACTTAAGTATATTTTCTTATACATTAAATACAAGAATGCCACTTTTAAATAATCAGATTATGATATGCATCTCAAATTAACTTTGCTATGCAGTAACCACTTTTAATTCTCTCAGAGTTAGTCAGTACATGCAAATTTGAGAAGCAAAAACATGAAAAAAATCGTAACTAATCCAAAGAAACAGCATGGGATCTCCCATAGCAAGGAGCAAATCTCAAGTGAAAACCCACAAATAGAGAAAACAATAAAAACCTGTCAGGGCAAACAGACTAAATTTGGCATGACAACAAATAAGCAAACTTTCCCCTTACCTGTAGAGGATATTTTTGCCAGTTATCAATTTGATAATATCACATGGATCTCTAAGTAGAAATTAATATTAAAACACAACCACCTGAGATA
This sequence comes from Carollia perspicillata, assembly GCA_004027735.1. Classification (NCBI taxonomy): domain Eukaryota; kingdom Metazoa; phylum Chordata; class Mammalia; order Chiroptera; family Phyllostomidae; genus Carollia; species Carollia perspicillata. Next base: position 36 of record PVKM010013962.1, on the reverse strand, counting down.
AGTATAATAATAAAGGATAAGTATAATAACAACCGC
>PVKM010013961.1:11638-29722 GCA_004027735.1 Carollia perspicillata | reverse complement strand
GTGAATTTTTTACTGTTTCCTCCTATACTTTGTTAATTTTATTATATTTCAGGTGAGGGAGATTCTGGCACTGTGGGTCAGTTGGACATCTTTACCTGGAACTCTTCTCTTGCATAAATATTGAAGATGCAATGCAAACGCAAGAGCTCTGTGTAATGTCCTATCCAGCCCTGACCTGGAAATCTACCTACAGGTAATGAATAGTTAACATTCATTAAACTGGGCATGTTCTATCACGGATTATCTCATCTCACCTTCACTCCCACCCCTGAGGTTAATACTATCACTATACTCATTTTGTATCTGGAGAAACTGAGACTGCGATCCAGTGTTACATGCAGGCATGGTCCATGACCGTCCAGGGTCCAGCAGGGCCTGTCCGCTGCTCTGGAGCAAGCAGAGGTGTCCTCAGAGTTGAACTGGGGATCAGGAGAGATTGGCTGGACCTGACTGTCTCTCTGCTTTGAGCTCCACTCTGCTTTCTCACATGATGTGTGCCTCTGTGTGGAACAACATCTCCCTGGGAAATGGAACAGTAAGTAGTTCAGAAATATTTTGTAAATGAATTTTGAGCCTGTTTTTGAACTGTAGTTGTATTTGAAATTGAATTGAATTCTGAGGTTTTAGTTAACTCCCATGTGAGAAACAGGTTCTTAACTGGGGACTACACTTGGATATGATCTTTTGTGGTCCTGGGTCCCTAGGAATGCATTCATTGGTTTTCAGTGTTTTTCCAGGACAGTATCCGTTGTTTCATCGCATCTTAAAGTGGGCCCATAACCCAAAGTCTTATTAATTCCTGCCTTAAAACATCTAGATGGTTTTGTTCAAAACTCCAAATAATCTTTACCATTTTTAAAAATATCAGTATTTTAAGTTCATTCCGTTGAAAGCAGCCTCCAGCTCGGGGCTCTGGAATGTCAGCATACACAGTTCAGTACTTGATCAGTCCTCTAGGTGGCAGCAAAACCTGCAAATAAACTTGATGCCCTAGGGTTTTTTTAACTTACCACATTTTTAAGCCAAGGACCGGAACTTCTTTCAGCACTTCCAGTTGTTTATCCCCTAGTGAGCTAGATATACTAAAGAGCTAGAGCTGTTATTGTTCCAGATTTTGACCGCGGACTGATTGTTGTAAGGACTCAGGTAATACAGATGTTCCCCCAACCAAACTAGAAACATAGATTAAAGCTTTAATATTTTTGTATTCTCAGTCCCTGGAGCAGCGTGGGTTGAACAGATGACTGAGTGGATTGCCATAAGAGACACTCAATGCTAGGGAAAGTTTGAGGACAAAAGTAGCTTACTTTTGAGCGTATTATTGCACCTGAGATGCTAATTATTGCAGATGGATATATGAGAATGGAGTTCAGAGAACCCACGGCGAGAGATAAAAATGTGGGAGTCATCAGATGGCATTTAGAGCCATGAGATTAGAAAGAGCTCAGGAAGGGAGTGTGTGCAGAAAGACAGGTGATCTAAGTAAGGGCTGCTCTCTAGGCCCACTCCAAGGTCAAGAGCTTAGGAAGATTTAAAAAAAAAAAAAAAACTAGCAAAGGAGACTGAGACGTTGCAGCCAGAAGTAGCAGGAAAATCGGAAGAGTACACTGAGAAAAGCACTGTAAAGTAGGGGAAAAGCAGAGCAGGAAGTGATCGGCTGGCTCAGTCACTGCTGAAAGGTCAAGTAGAATTAAGACCTGAAAGTTGAGTATTAGATGTAGAAGCCTAAAGGCCTTTGGTGACCTTCACCAAAGTAGTTTCATGGAACAACTTGGACAAAAGTCTGAGCCAAAGGGACTCACAAGAGACATGGAATCAGCACATATAGACAACTTTTTTGAGAAATTTTTCTGGGAATGAAAAGAAACCAATGGGTTAGTAGCTGGAGAGAGGAATGAGGTTAAAAGAATATTTATCAGATGGGAGAAATGCCATTAAGTTTATATGCTATAGGGGAATGGTTAGTGGAGAGTGAGGGACTGACGGCATGGCAGAGCAAGGAAGAAGGGTTGCGAAGCTGTCTCCAGACATTAGCAGGTGGTGGGGGACTGAGTGCAGAGGAGCACTGGCTTTGGCCAGAAGCCAGGGCCATTCTCCTATCCTGACAGGAAGTGGGGGGCTGTGTTTGGACACAGATTTATGGAGATGGGTAGTCATCTCTGTCTGGGACAGTGTAGGCCCACTCTTGAATGCTTCTGGTTTCTCAGCTAGGACAACTGAGGATGAGAACTGGGAAGGAAGTGTTGGAGGTCTGAGGACAGAGGAGAAAGGAAATAGCTTTTTTCAGAGGAGGGGGATACATGGAGAGAAGGAAAGAGACAGAGAGAGATTGCAACACAAATGCTGTAGGATTTCCAGGAGGGCTGTGTGACCGGGAATTTAGAAGGGAGAACAGTTAGCAAGCTGGGTGTCTTTCTCTGGGCATGTTCAGTGAAACATTGGCTCTTTTTATTGGTCTTTTCACAGAAGCAATGTTTTGGTTTATCAACCAGGTCAAACATTGGTTTTTTTCTCCCTCCCTTTAACTTCTGCCTTTGCTTTTATTCATCATTTCCTCCCACTTATATTCTTCTAGCTTCTGGTGTTGAAAATTTGATACATTTAGTTTTAGGCTTTTTTCCCCTTATTTTCAAATAAATTCACATAAGGAGATAAATTTTCCTCTGAGTTGTCCTTTGTCCCCATCCTACAGGATTTGATAGTTAACTCTCATGTTAAAATTCATTTTTAGAGAGTTTGTAATTTTGATGTTTATTTCCTCTTTCCACCCTGACTTGAGTAATTTATAACATTAAGTTGCGGTTAATTTCTAATTTTACTGCATTGGGGTCAGCGTGATTGTTGATTTTGGAATTCTTTTGAGATTTTTCTTTGTGGTCTAATGCTTATTAATGAAATATGCCCCAAAGTAGAAATCATAAAGATGTTTCTACTTGCTATAGCACTGTAAACTCAGCCCCTCAGTACAGCAAAGAAATACAAAACAAAGGCAGGGCACTGACCCGAAGCTGTAGGCAAGCTAGACCCCAGGTCTGGAATCTGGCAGAGACACTGGGGGTTCAACTCCGTGGGTAATAGGACTAAAACTGCTTTAACAGTGGAGGGTCAGTAGAGTCTGCAGTGGGCTTCCTGGCTCCTGAAAGGTAATTTTAAAAAAAGCTGCTGTCCATCTCTGCCTAGGGTTACAGCTTATGTGAAATGGCCATCCAGGGAAGTGAGAAAAGACAAAAACTGAGCTAAGCCAGCTTCTGGCTTGGTGACTGGGTCTGCAATACCCTTAATAAGCCTCAGGGCAGGGCCTTGAGCCACCCCGTCTAATATCTGCCTGGACTGGGGGATCCCAGGGTAACAGTAGAGTGAACTGTAACACTGAAGGGGAGGGAGGGAACAAGGCTGTCCAGCTGAAAGAAGCCCGAAATAGACACTCTACTCAGCAATGAAAAGGTGGGGTGACCACACATCCTACTTTCCCAGAGATAATCTCAGTGTCTAAGGCAAGTATAGGATTGTATTACTATCACCCTCTTCCACACTCATAGTATCCTGGTTTGGATGATCAATGTGTGATTGCCTGACATAGGTGAAATTGAAATACAGCAGTCTGGAAAAAGGATTGAAAATGAATCTCACTTAGACATGGAATTTTCCACACTTCTTTCGGAAATCACCCTACAGTAATGAGAAATGTCAGCTACAAACATAAGCACTATTTTTTTCAAGATTTTATTTATTTTTGAGAGAGAAGGAGGGAGGGAGAAAGAGAGGGAGAGAAACACCATCTGAGAGAGAAACATCGACTAGTTGCCTCTCGTACACACCCCGACCAGCGATAGAACCCGCAACCCAGACATGTGCCTGACCCGAGTGAACAGGAGACCTTTTGCTCTGCAGGAGGAAGCCCAACCGAGCAAACCACAGGGGTCAGGGCCATGAGCACCACCTTCAATAAAGCTAGGAGACAGGCAGAATTCCAAACCTGGAAGGGCTGACAGAAGCGCTTAAAATCAGACAGGTGAAAACTGGGTCTGAGGAGGAGCCAGTCATGTTTACCGCCACGGTGACAGCGGAGCCCAGTGTGTAAAACCCGTCCAAGGAACAATGAGAGTATGGTGCTCATACACCTACAATTAAAATGAGAAATATAATAGAAATAACATATTAAAACAAATGTTTACAGAGTTAAGGGTAATGACCAAATAAAAAGAAGAGTTCACTTCAAAGCCATTTCGCGGTGTCCCAGGGATATCAGCACAAAATGGTAATTCAACCATGTATAATAGTAAAATTTATAAATTTCATAGACAAAGAAACAATAATTGGGGTAGCAGGGTAATTAAATAACTTAGGAAAAAGAAACCAAGCTGGTTTCAGACTTCATTACAGCAACATTCAAGGCTAGAAGACAATGAAGAAATATCTGCACATTCCTCAAGAAACAAAGTGTTACCCAAGAACTTTATACTCAGTTACACAGCTTTTCTTTCTTTCTTTTTTTCAATTATATTTTATTGATTATGCTGTTACAATTGTCCCAATTTTATACCCTTTGCCTTCTCCATAAGCACCCTCCACTCCCTCAGGCAAGCCCCCTCATGTCCATGGGTCATCCATGTAAGTTAAGTTTTTTGGCCACTCCATTTCCTGTGCTACACTTTACATTTCCATGGCTATTCTGTAACTACCTCTTTGCAATTCTTAATCCCCTCACCTCTTCACCCATTCCCCCACATGCCTCTCTCCCATCTGGCAACCATCAAAATGCTCTCCCTATCCATGATTCTGTCTCTGTTCTTCTTGTTTGCTTAGCTTGTTTTTTAGATTCAATTGTTGATAGACATGTATTTTTTGCCATTTTATTGTTCATAGTTTTGATCTTCTTTTTCTTAAACAAGCCCCTTTAACATTTCTTGTAATAATGGTTTGGTGGCGATAAACTCCTTTAGTTTTTTCTTGTCTGGGAATCTCTTTATCTGCCCTTTGATTCTAAATGGTAGCTTTGCTGGGTAGAGCAATCTTGGCTGTAGGTCCCTGCTTTTCATGATTTTGAATACTTCTTGCCAGTCTCTTCTAGCCTGCAAGGTTTATTTTGAGAAATCAGCCAACAGTCTTGTGGGAACTCCGCTGGGGGTAACTAACTTCCTTTCTCTTGTTGCTTTTAAGATTCTCTCTTTATCTTTAACCTTTGGCATTTTATTATGATGTGTCTTGGAGTGGGCCTCTTTGCATCCATCTTGTTTGGGACTCTCTGCTTCCTGGACTTGTATGTCTATTTCCTTTGCCAAGTTAGGAAACTGTTCTTTCATTATTTTTTCCAATAGATTTCAAATTTCTTGCTCTTTCTCTTCTCCTTCTGGGAACCCCATGATGCAGATGTTGGAATGCTTGAAGTTGTCCCAGAGGCTACTTACACTATCCTCATTTTTTTGGATTCTTTTTTCTTCTTGTTGTTCTGATTGGTTGTTTTTTGCTTCCTTATGTTCCAAATCATTGTTTTGATTCTCAGCTTCATCCACTCTACTGTTGTTTCCCTGTAAATTGTTCTTTATTTCAATTAGTGTATACTTCATTTCTGACTAGATCTTTTTTATGCTGTCGAGGTCCTCACCAGTTCCTTGAGCATCCATGTAACCAGTGTTTTGAACTGTGCATATGATAAGAATGTTGATCTCTATTTTGTTTAGTTCTTTTTCTGGAGTTTTGATCTGTTCTTTCATTTGGGCCATGTTTCTTTGTCTCCTCATTTTGGCAGCCTCCCTATGTTTGCTTCTATGTATTAGATAGAGATGCTATGACTCCCTGTATTGGTAGCATGTCCTAATGTAGTAGGTGTCCTGTGAGTTCCAGTTGCAAAGCCTCCCCTATCACCCAAGCTGGGTACACAGGTGTGTCCATGATGTGGGCTGAGTACACCTTCCCCTTGTAGTTGAGCTTTGGTTACTTTGGAAGTCAATGGGTGGGATTTACCCAGACCAGTCAGCTACAAGGATTAGCTGTGACCACTGATCACCAATCTCCATCCTCTGGGAAGGATCAGCTGTGCAGGGGAAGGGCGATGGTACTCCGATGTAGTCTGTAGCTTTTCAGCTACAGTGGGTGTGCAGGCTCTGGGTTTTCCCAGGTGGTACAGGCCAAGGTTAGCTCCCATCTGTGTTTTTCCCAGGGCCACACTGCCTGAGCTATAAAGCAATCTGAGATGGCTGCTACTTGTGCTGGCTTGGAGATTCCCAGGAGAAGCCAAGCTGTGAATTTAGGATGGCTACTGCTAGTGCCAGGCCTGAAGCCACTTAGCAAGTAGCTAGTGACTCACTGAAGCCAGCTGTTGCTAGTTTGAAAGGATTGTGGAAGTTGTAAAGCATGAGCCAAGACCAGCCATTGATATGGAAAAGCCACTATTAATAGCTGTAAGGTGAATAAGTCTGTGTGTGGGTTCATTAAGAGGAGCTGCTTGAGACTCCAGAAGTTTATTCTGCTGACTCAATCCCCACTGGTTTTTGCAGCCAGAAGGTATGTGGGAAGTTATGTGGACTTACCTTCCTGGCACTGGAACCCTGGGCTGGAGGGCATGGTGTGGGACCGGGGTTCCTCGGTCCTGAGAGATCCCTTGCAAATCTGTACCCACACATGGATGTGGGACCAGTCTGTTGCATGTCTCTACTCCTCCTACCAGTCTGAATGGATGTGGTTTCTTTAATTCTGTAGTTGTCAGACTTCCATTCAGCTTGATTTCTGATGGTTCTGAATGATTGGTGTTCTATAATGTAGTTATAATTCTTTTTTTAGTTGTAATTTTAGTGTGGTTGTGTGAGGAGGCGAGCTGTGTTTACCTGTGCTGCCATCTTGACTGGAGGTCCACAGTGTTTTTTTCTAAACAGTTTTTCAAGTAAAGGCAACGAAGATGTTTGAACATGAAAAGCTCAGAGAATGTATTTTCCATAAATTCTTCTTGAAGATGAGGTCACAAGGTGGTGAGATGGCACCCTAGGGTGGGGGGTAGGCAGTGTGCAGAGTGGAGGCCCACCCTGGCCCACTGTATATTTTTGGAGGTTTTAGTTCTGGTGAGTTGAGTCAGTTCTTTGTAACTCCTCCCTCTTCAGCTGTGCTTCCTCCATACAATGGAACAGTTCTGTGTGGGCGCAGGCTACAGATGAGCTACCTCATGGACGAGACCACCAGACACCCAAGTTTGGTGTTAATGAAGTCATTGAATCCAACAACACTTCGCAGAGAACTCCCAGCTACAGTATTTCAAGCACAGTGAACCCTCAGGCCCCTGAATTCATACTTAGTTGCACGACTTCCCAAAAGACTACTGATGACATAAAGAAGTGAACTACGGCTCCATCTACTGACAGTACCCAGGCTCCACCCATGCTCCATGGTGGCTCCAATGTGGAGGCAGAGGTTCTGAAAAAATGACAGCATCTCAGGTGGTGTTGGAAAGGGAGCATTTAGGGAAGAAAAAATGTCCACCTGGGTATTATGGTTACTTGAAAGATGGCACTGAGGGTAGCATATCCAAGAAGCCCCATCAATGGCCTTGAAGCCCAGCCATCTGGAACACTGGAGGCACAGAGGAATAAAGTTGGTGGATGACAGGCCTTTGCTGGGACAGCAGGACTGCAGACGCCCTCGGGATTCTGCTACTGCTCGGGATTTTCATGACCCTATGCCCTGTGGCTCTTTTCCCTGAGCCCTGGGCAGCAATGCTGAGGCTGCAGGGCTGCAGCCAGGGCCTGCCCTTGACCAGTCCTGTCTCCTGCAGAGGCTGGCGGGGACCACCTGTTGAGGACAACTGTGGCTCACCCTTATGCTGGGACTGATCCTACTGGAAACCTTGGAGTGGCTGACAAATGCTTGAATCCTTGGCTGAGGGCTCATCTGCCAATGGGGTGGAGTTGCACACTGTGGAAACACAGACTCAGACTAGCTATAGCCGAGAGCGCCGCCCCTCCTGCCCATGCCCAGCCCTTGTGGTGGGCACCACGCTGTCAGTCAGCCTAAGTCATGGGACAGCCCAGGATGCGTTGGAAAGCATGCTGGCAAAAAAATCTGTCCAAGGTTATACCATAAAAAACAAACGAGAGGTTGAGATTGGTCTAAGTAAGAGTGACTCTGGAAAGACCCCCTGCTGTCCTCGTGCCGTGCCGCACCTGAAACGATTTGTTCACAGTCTGGTGGGTGTCAGAAGCTGATCAAAACCACTGAATATCCTGTGGATGTGGAAATTAGCAAAGAACTACCTTCTCCAGGAGTTGAAAATAAGAACAGTAAATGTTGCAGACCCCACAGCCTGTTTGCAGCGGTCCACCATCGCGGCAGCAGTGCAGGGCCGCCATGACACTGCAGGTGTCTCTCCGGTCGGCCAGGAACGGCTGGCTCCGAGTGCCTGCCGCCTGCTTTTCCAGCGCCAGCTCTCACCGACTGCTTCCTGTCCTTAGAGAGGGAACTCTCCTTGGGGGATAAATGGGCTGGAATGAAAAGGAGGTGACGTGGGGTTTGTGCACAACACAGTTCACGTTGACTCCTAACTGCCGAATCAGAATCATTTGGTTGAAACATTGTAGCTTGACTTGAGAAAATACAAAAAAAAACATGGTTCTGAAATAATGCCAACTCCTGAGTAAGAAAGGGGAACGGGCATTTGATTCACAATCTGATTACTTAATAGGATAAATTCGATACCAGCAACAACACCTGTAAAGTTTTGAAAATGAATTTTATCTTTCCTTAAAAAATACATTTTAACCCATCACTCTTTCCTCCCCCTACCCTTTAGTTTTTGATAAAAAATAGAAATGAGCCAGTTGTCAGAGAAGAAATAGTTCTTCAAAAGAAAAATAAACACAAAAAAATAAGTTGCTGGTTCTTAACAGGAAAAAATACATTTTAATAACTGCAATGAGAAACTGCTCATGTAAACATTACAGATCAAATATTTGGAGTTACGATGTCAGTCATATAAACAGGTGATTGTGACTTTATTGCCACTAAAAGACTTCAAATTGCATCCATGCTTCTGCGTACACAAAATGAGATATGGGCAAAATAATGAAAATGGATCTTTCCTGAAGTGTGCTCTGTTTAATTCTCTAGCCTGTTCTCCTATAATGTTACACCCCTAAAAGTACACAGTTTAATGATACATAGGCATTAAAGTCGTCACCTATCAATAAAAATCACAAAGTTGGTTTAAAAAAACAGATGAGATCACAAGATGTGATCTCCCACAAAATGAGTGGGGAGAAAACAGGTGGAATAACTAGTAGAAATTCTAATGAAAACAAATGTGGGGATTACGGCTACAGAGAAGAATGTATAATTTTATAAACCCAGTGATGAGGAAAGTGGAAATGGTATGATTAACAAAAATTGGGATGAAAAGGGAAAGAAAAGAAAGGGGTATTTAAACATACTACTTCCCTGATGCAGACTCCAGCCTGCGAAGTCTGTGTGTTGTGTCTGTGAGAGACAACTTCACACAGACCACAGAAATCCTGTGGAGAAAAATGGATGGCATGGCCACTCTCTGAGTGAGAGAGGGCCCCAACCCCTGCCTGGAGAGGCTTTATTGCTTTTCTGGGTACATTAAATCAAGGATGGCCCTCATTTACTATGCACAGGTTCACTGTAGGTGATTACCTTTTACAGATAACAAAGGAAAGCATGTTGCTAATTACTTCAAAAAGAAGGATGTTACAGATCAAGGGGAAAAGTAGTTGAACTGGTTACACTCCATACTTGGGAGGTTAGCACAGATTTTAGGAAGTTACTTTAAAGATATGCAGTAAACATTTGCTGCCTCAAACCAGGATGAGGGAGTTTTAGCAAAAGCTAAAACTAGCAGCCTACATAGGATGCGGGCCTGATTCCCCAGGGGAGAACCCATCTGTGGGAGTGGGTCCTCTGTGCTGGACCTTGCTTCCCACTGGCCTTTCCGAGTGGGGGCTGGGCTACATTTCCCACACCACAAGGAGCGGTCCCCTTTTTTATCTTTAAAAAAGATAAGGGAAGTATCTTATCTTTTTTATATAGAAAGGGATCAAAATATCTCATTAAAGGTTCATGTTAAAATCAAGAAATGGAAGTGTGTATAAATGTGAAATTTTTAAAAAAGTGCACACTAAAAAAATCATTTGACATTCAGTGCAGCAAAGGAGAAGGGTAATGGAAAAAGAGAAAGCACGCTATGTGATCATTGTCCAGAACAGGGAATCAACTGACATAGTCTGAAGAAATAGAGGACTGAGAGTATCACATAAAGTTATGGTTATACAAGTAACTTCTTAAATAAAAACACAGTCCTTCCAGCCCTGGCGGGTGTGGCTCAGTGGACTGAGCGCCAGCCTGTGAACCGAAAGGTCGCTGGTCGGATTCCCAGTCAGGGCGCAGGCCTGGGTTCTGGGCCAGGTCCCCAGTAGGGGGCCCGCAAGAAGCAACCACACATTGATGTTTCTCTCCCTCTCTCCTTCCCTTCCCTTCTCTCTAAAAGTAAATAAATAAAATCTAAAAAAAAATTAAAACCTCCCAACTGATCGGAAGAAACACACCTAAAGCACAGCAAAGCAAACAGGAAGCACATAATTAAAGAGTAACAAAGGACTGAAAAGGCTATGAAAACACACAATAAAATAATATAACTGTCACATGAGCAGGGCTAAATTCATCTATTGCAAGAAAAAAGATTTGCAGTTCAAATCGCAAAGCAAAACTTGGCGCTCTATTCAAGGGAATTACCTAAAAGAAAGGCTTCAGAAAAGATGAAAACAAAGGGCAAAGGTATATCTGACTAACACAAACAAAAGGCAGCAGCCTTGTCATTCCGTCACACAAGCTCAAAATCAGGGCAAAGGTTAACCACATTAACTGAGAAAAAGAAGCTCGTTTTATAATGAAAAGGAACAGTGTATAAGAATACAGGAAGGTATTTGTGAACAAATAACATAGCATCATCATTTATAAAGGACTCCAAAAAAAACTAAGGAGAAATAAAACCACAATAGTAGTAATCGATTTGAATTCACTTCTGTCTGATTACAACAGGTCAAAAACCATTTAAGGACAAAGAAGACCTACTGATATCAAAATTAGTAGCCTGAAAACTATTTTGTTTACAGAAACTTCCCAATAGTTTTCAGCCTACTAATGAGTTAAGAAACAGAATGAGTTTCTTAAATTATTCACAAAAATTGACCCTCCTTTAGACCACAAAGAAAAACTCAAATATTTCAAAAATACATGGTACAGACACCACTGATCTCTGATCTGATCACAATGAAATAAAACTAAAAATTAATAACATAATAAAAAAAATGACCCTTGTACCTGGAAGCCTTTCAACTCATACTTTCCAAACTGAAAAACTATTGTGTTGGTCAAAATGTCCATTTAGTTTTTTCTGTAAAATAAAAGACACGCTTTACATGTTCACCAATAACTTTAGTGATTTTAATATTTTGAGTATGTCAGCTATCTCCTGCGTGGTAGAACGTTGATTGTTCTCAGTGAATGTCTCAGTTTGATCGCTATCAGCTTTAACTGGGCTACCTGACTGTGGAGCATCATCGTCCAGAGAGAAGTCTCCAGCACAAAACTTCAAAAGCCACTTTTGACTCATTCCATCAGTCACAGCACCTTCTCCCTACACTGTACAGATCTTTTTTTGTGTATTTCAGTCGCATTTTTACCTTTCTTGAAATAATAAAGCACGGTATGCCATAAATGTTGCATATTTTCTTCCATCTTCAATATTAAAATGTCTACACAAAAAATTCACCAATTTTGAGAAATTTTTTTAAATGCACACTGATAAGATGGCTGTCACAATCTAACAAAACCGTTTCTAATGAAGTTAAAGACCACTAAAAGCTACTAGAGCCATCCTACAGAAAAAAAAACAAATGAACAATAAATCAAAGCTAAATTAAAACCAAAATTTTAGGATATCTACAATAAAAATAACGAAAACACTATGCATCAGAAATTATGGAGTATATCTAAAGTTCATATCTATATCTAAGGGCTAAGTCTTAACCTTAAATATTTACACTTACAAAAAAGAATTTAGAATTTAAGCATCCAACTCATGAAGTTAGAAAAAAGCAACAAAAGTACCCTAAAGAAAGCAGTAAAAAGGCATTAAAATAAAAGCAGAATTTATGAATTTGGAACAACAACAAAAATGGTAGAACTAAAAAATAAATATAAAAGCTGATTCTTTGAAAAAAATTTAAAGGTAGGATAATCAAGAAAGCCAAAATACACAAAATAACAAATTAGAAAAAAATTAACACATTCACAAAAGACTGCTTTGTTGACCTTGTTGCAAATACACTTGGAAATCTGGATGAATTGGGTAATTTGTTTTAAGGAAAATAAAATTTATCAAAATTACCTCTAGAAGAGTTTTTAAAATCTAAATTGAAAAAATTACCCCAGAAGAAATAAAAAAGGTTGTCAACGATAAAATGAAGAAGGTCGCCTTTCTGCCTCGGCCTTGACTGGGGACCATGCTGCTGTGAGGACACCTGAGCCCACTGCTCTCTGAAGCAGGGACTTTCAGCCTGCACGCCTCGAGAGGCACACCATGGGAGGCAAGACTTTGTATAACGTGTGAAACCTGACTATTTTGTCAGGGCACTGACCTCTTTTCCCTTAAATTGTCAATTTTTTTTTTAAAGTGACTATAGCAACCCAACAATAGCCATCTGGTGTGAATGAATCAAAATTATACCTGTTTTTTGCCAGGTCGGCAAAAAATATATTTTTGGTGTGCCACAGAATTTTGGTAATCCCTGCCTGTGTGCCATGAAACAGAGAACATGCTGTTCTAAGGGCCAGAGCACACTGCCCCCAGCACTCTTGTCCGAAGTCCTGCTTCCTGAAGGTTTCAATCGTTCCACTCACCTGGAAGGAAGCGTTAAGCCCAGACATTTTCAAATGGGCAATGATCAGACCTCAAAGGACAGAATATTTTAATGCCACTTAAATTATTCCAGAATAAAAGCAAAGAAACAAAGATTCCAACTCTTGGCGACATGAGCAGTTATGCCGATTCTGAAACCAAATAACTTTAGACATTGAAAAAAATTGTAGCCCACTTTCACTTCTGAATATCAATGTAAAAATTGTAAATAAAATATTAGCACACAGAATCAAACTCTGTATTTTTTAAATCATGGAATTTATTAGGGCTACATTGGTTAATAAAATTACATAAGTTTCAAGTGTACAGTTTTATAGAACATCATCTGTGTATTGCACTGTGTTCACCACCCAAGTCAAGTCTCCTTCTGTCAGCGTTTAACCCTTGTTTACCCTCCTCTACCGCTCCCCTTGCCTGCTGGTCATCACCATACTGTTGTCTGTGACTATGGAGTTTTTTTGCTTCTTTTTCTTAATCCTGTCACCTATTTTGCCCAACCTCCCAACCCGCCCCCTCTAACAGCTGTCAGTCTGTTCTCTATTCGTGCTTCTGTTTTGTTTATTTTGTTCATAGATTCCACATAAAAGTGACATCAGATGGTATTTGTCTTTCTCCGACTGGCTTATTTGACTTAGCACAACAATTTCCAGGTCCACCCATGTTGTCACAAGGGGTAAGAGTTCCGTCATTTTACGGCTGAAGAGTATTCCATTGCATAAATGTTGTATGGCTTTTTTATGCACTCATTTATGGATGGGCACTTGGGTTCCTTCCAAACCTTGACTGTTGTAAATAATGCAGTAATGAACATAGGCATCCATCTATCCTTTTGAATCAGTATTTTGGGTTTCTTCAGATAAATTCCCAGAAGTGGAATCACTGGGTCATAACACTGCTTTCCACAGTGGCTGCACCAGTCTGCATTCCCACCAACAGTGCATGAGGATTCCCTTTTCTCCACATCCTCACCAGCACTTGTTGCTTGTTGGCTTATTAATGATGGCCATTCTGGCAGGCGTGAGGTGATATCTCACTGTGGTTTTAATTTGCATCTCTCTGATGATTAGTTACATTAAACATCTTCTCAATGTCTATTGACCATCTGTATGTTCCCTTTGGAGAAGTGTCTGTTCAGGTCCTTTGACCATTACTTTCATTTTTAAGAAACTTTATTGAGTAATTTTTATTGCATTTTTACCATTACCATTTACAACCCCTACACCCTCTTCCACCTTCACCCGCCACCCTCCCATCCCCACAATCACCACACTGTTGTCTGTTTACGGGTTCTTTCTTTCTCTTTTTTCTTTTTGCTCAACTCCTTACACCCAAAATCCCAACCCCAGAGCCATCTGCCTGTTCTCTATCTATGAGTCTGTCTCTATTTCGCTCGTTCATTTGGTTTATTAGGTTCCACTTATGTGAAAAATTACATGGTACTTTCTCCGATTGGCTTGTTTCACTGAACATAATGTTCTCCAGTTTCATCCATACTGTCGCAAAGGGTAAAATGGTCTTCTTTTTTATAGCTAAGTAGAATTCCATTGTGTAAGTGTACCACTGCTGCTTTATCTACTCATGTAATGATGGACATTTGGGCTGCTTCCAAATCTTGGTCATTGTAAATAACACTGCAATGAACATAGGTCTCATAGATTCTTCTGAATTAATGTTTTGAATTTCTTGAGATAAATTGACAGAAGTAGAATTGCTGGATCATAAAACAGTTACATTTTAATTTTTTGAGGTAACTCTATACTGCTTTCCACAGTCTGCATTCCCACCAATAGTGCACAAGGGTTCCCCTTTCTCCACATCCTTGTCAGCACTTGTTGTTTGTTGATTTACTGATGATAGCCATTCTTACAGATTGAGGTGATATCTCATTGTGGTTTTATTTTGCGTCTCTCTGATGATTAGTGACATCGAGCCTCTTTTCATATGTCTATTGGTCATCTGTATGTCTACTGTAGAGAAGCATCTATTAAGGTCCTTTGCCAATTTTTAAAACATGAATGGTCTGTTTATTTTTGTTAAGTTTTATAAGTTCTTCATAAATTTTGGATACTAACTTCTTATCAGGTGTATTAACACCTATGTTCTCCCATTCAGTGGTTGTCTTCTCATTTTGTTGGTGGTTTCTGTAGGGAACCAGTCCACTTGGCAATGGCAAATGTAGCCCAGCCCTGTTGGAAAACCGGCAGGTGAGAGTCAGCACACAGGAACCAGACCCACAGATCAGCTTTTCTGTGGGAAACCAGGCCTGCATTATATCTAGGCTGCTTTGAGGCTTGCTTTTGCTAAAACTCCCTCACTCTGAATCGAAGCACAAATGTTTACTGCATATCTTTAAAGTAACTTCCTGAAGTGTGTGCTAATTCTCCTAAGGACAGAGTGTAACCAGACCAATCACTCTTATCATTCCCTTGCATTTGCAACATTTTTTCTTTGTTAATCTGTAAGAAGTAATCAGCAACATCCCTTCCTTTGTTATCTGTAAAAAGTAATCACCTAAAGTAAACCTGACCATGACGAATGAGAACCCTCCTTGATGCATGCTATTAGAAAGCAATAAAAGCTTGCCCAGACAAGGGTCAGGGAGCTCTCTCACTCAGAGAGTGGCTGTGCTGTCCCTTTTTCTCCACAGAACTTTGGTAGTCCATGTGAATTTGTTCATCTCATCCATAACACTGCAGACACTGCTGGCGGGGGTCCACGTCAGGTTTCCTTTGCTGTGCAAAACTTTTTAGTTTGCTGTAGTACCATTTGTTTATTTTTTCTTTTGTTTCCCTTGCCCTAGGAGATACATCAGAACAAATGTTGCTACAAGAAATGTCCAAAATTTTTACTGCCTATGTCTTCTTCTAGGATTTTTATGGTTTCAAATATAATATTTAAGTCTTTAATACAGTTTGAGTTTATTCTGGTATGTGGTATAAGAAGGTGGTCTCGTTTCTTTCTTTCTTTCTTTTTTTTTTTTTGCATGTATCTGTCCAATTTTCCCAACACCATTTACTGTTTTTGCCTCTTTTGTCAAATATTAATCGACTATAAAGACATAGGTTAATTTCTGGGCTCTCTAGTCTGTTCCATTTATCTGTATGCCTGTTTTTCTGCCAGTATCATGCTGTTTTAATTATTATGGCTTGGTAGTATAGTTCGATAGTAGGTGGTGTGATTCCTCCAACTGTGTTCTTCTTTCTCAAGGTTGCTATTGCTATTCAGGATCTTTTATGGTTCCATATAAATTTTTGGAATATTTATTCCATCTTCTGTGAGATACGCCATTGGTATCTTGATAGGAATTACATTGAATCTGTAGACTGCTTTGGTTAGTATGGACATTTAATGATGTTAATTCTTCCTATCCATGGACACAATTTCTACTTACTTGCATTTTCTTCACTTTCCTCAATGTCTCATAATTTTCCAAGTACAGTCTTTTACCTCCTGGGTTAAATTTAGTCCCAGGTATTATGCATTTGTAAATGAAATTATTTTCTTAACTTCTCTTTCTGATAATTCATTATTGGTATATACAAATGCAACTGGTTTCTGAATATTCATTTTGTATTTTGCTACTTACTGTACTCATTTATCAGTCCTAGTAGTTTTTTGGTGGAATCTTTAGGGTTCTCTACATACAGTATCATGTCATCTGCAAATAATGATATTTTTACTTCATGCCTTTTATTACTTCTGCTTGTCTGTCGTGGCTAGGACTTCAAGTACTATTTTGAATAAGAGAAATGAAAGTGGACATCCCTGCCTCATTCCCAATATTAAAGGGAACACTTGTCGTTCTTCCCCATTGAATATGGTGTTGGCTGAGAGTTTGTCGTCTATGTCTTTATTACACTGAGCTATGTTCTCCCTATTCCCACTTTGCTGAGAGTTTTATCATAAATGGTGCTGGATTTTGTCAAATGTGTATTCTGCATCTATTGATATGACCACACAGCTTTTATCCTTCATTTTTGTATGTGGTATATTATATTTATTGATTTGCAGATATTGTACCAACCTTGCATCCCATTTTATCATGGTGTATGTTTTTTTTTAATGTACTGCTGTATTCAGCTTGATAATATTTTGTTGAGGATTTTAGCATCTATGTTCATCAGTGGTATTGGCTTAAAATTTTCTTTCTTTATACTTACTTGGTTTTGGAATTAGGGTAATACTGACATTGTAAAATGAGCTTGGGAGCCTTCCCTTTTCTTGAATATTTTGGAATAGTTTGAGAAGTATTAGTTCAATGAATGTTTGGTAAAATTCACCTGTGAAGCCATCTTATCCAGGGCTTTTGTTTGTTCAAAGTTTTTTTAAAAATTCATATTTTATTGATTATGCTATTACAGTTAACCCATTTTTTCTCTCCTTTATTCACCTCTGCCCTGTACCCCACATCCCATGAGCATCCCTCCTCCCTCTCATGTCTGTGGTTCATACATATAAGTTCTTTGGCTTCTCCATTTCCTATACTGTTCTTAACCATCTCCTGTCTATTTTGTACCTATCTTTATGTTTCTTATTCCCTGTACCTTTTCCCCCTATCCTACCTCCTCCCCTCCCACACTGATAACCCTCCATGTGATTTCCATTTCTGTGATTCTGTTCCTGTTCTAGTTGTTTGACTGGTTTATTTTTATTTTTGTTTTAGGTTCAGTTGTTGATAGGTGTGAGTTTATTGTCATTTTACTGTTCAAACTTTTGATCTTCTTCTTTTTCTTAGATAAGTGCCTTTTACATTTCATATAATAAGGGCATGGTGATGATGAACTCCTTTAACTTGACCTTATCCGAGAAGCACTTTATCTGCCCTTCCATTCTAAATGAAAGCTTTGCTGGATAGAGCAATCTTGGATGTAGTCCTTGCCTTTCATGACTTGGAATACTTCTTTCCAGCCCCTTCTTGCCTGCAAGGTTTCTTTTGAGAAATTGGCTGATAGTCTTATGGAAGCTGCTCTGTAGGTAACTCTCTCTTTTCCTCTTGCTGCTTTTAAGATTCTCTCCTTATCTTTAATCTTGGGTAATATAATTATGATGTGCCTTGGTGTGTTCCTTCTTGGGTCCAACTTCTTTGGGATTCTCTGAGCTTCCTGGGCTTCCTGGAAGTCTTATTTCCTTGGCAGGAGTGGGGAAGTTCTCCTTCATTATTT
>PVKM010013961.1:0-11538 GCA_004027735.1 Carollia perspicillata | reverse complement strand
GCTTTTAAGATTCTCTCCTTATCTTTAATCTTGGGTAATATAATTATGATGTGCCTTGGTGTGTTCCTTCTTGGGTCCAACTTCTTTGGGATTCTCTGAGCTTCCTGGGCTTCCTGGAAGTCTTATTTCCTTGGCAGGAGTGGGGAAGTTCTCCTTCATTATTTTTTCAAATAAGTTTTCAATTTCTTGCTCTTCCTCTTCTCCTTCTGGCATCCTTATGGTTTGGATTTTAATGTTTAAAGTTGTTCTGGAGGTTCCTAAGCCTCTCCTCATTCTTTGAATTCTTGTTTTTTATCCTGTTCTTGTTGAATGTTTATTGCTTCCTTCTGCTCCAAATGGTTGATTTCAGTCCTGGTTTCCTTCCTGTCACTGTTGGTTCCCTGTGCATTTTCCTATATTTCCCTTTTCATAGCCTTCACTTTTTCCTCACACTCAACCATTTTCATGAGCATCATGATTACCAGTGTTTTGAACTCTGCATCTGATAGATTGGCTATCTCTTCATCTCTTATTTCTATTTTTGAAGCTTTGATCTGTTCTTTCTTCAAAAAATATTTTATTGATTATGTTATTACAGATGTTGATTTCCCCCCTTTATTCCCCTCCACCTTGCACCACCCTTCACACCCACATCCCCCCACCCCCGCTTAGTTCATATCTCTGGGCTGTACATATAAGTTCTTTGACTTCTACATTTCTTATACTATTCTCAACCACTCCCTGTCTATGTTGTACCTACTCTTCACGTTGCTTATTCTCTGTACTTCCCCCCCAATCTCCCCCCTCTGCCTTCCAGGTGATAACCCTACATGTGATCTCCATTTTTGTAATTCTGTTCCTCCTCTAGTTTTTTGATTACTTTGTTTTTGTTTTTGTTCTTTTAGATTTGGTGGTTGATAGTTCTGAGTTTGTTGTCATTGATCTGTTCTTTCATTTGGGCCATATTTTTTTTGTCTCCATTCACCTATTATGTAGTAAGGGGTGGAGCATTAGGTATTCACCAGGGCAGGGTGAACCATGTCACTGGGTTATGGTGCTGTGTGTAGGGGAGAGGCCAGAGAGGGAAAGATGCTGCTAGCTTGGTTCTTGCTGGGTTTCAGTAATTTTTCCCACTACGCACAAGCAAATTGGCCCCTCTGGTGCCGATTCCTGGGTGGGTGAGTTTGTGTACATTCTAGGACCCTGTGGGTCTCTCCAAGGAACTCTCCTGTGAGTCCTTGAGTTTCTGTCTATGCCAAAATCCCCACAGGATTTTACAGCCAGAGGTTTTGAAGCTTTATTTCCCTGTGCTAGAACCCTGGGTTGCGTGATCCGTCTCGTTCCCCAGTTGTCCCTCTCAGTTTATCTGCACACAAATGTGGGACCACCTGGTCCACCAGCTACTGCCTTGGTGTGAGTCTCCTCTGCCCCAGCTGTCTGTCTCCACCCCTCCTACCAGTCTAGATGAATGTTTCTTCTTTAATTCCTTGGTTGTTAGACTTCCATACCGTTCAATTTTATGGCAATTCTGGTTGCTTTTTATCTTTAAATTTGTTGTTGTCCTTCTCTTTGGTTGTGCAAGGAGGCAAAGTATATCTACCTATGTCTCCATCTTGGCTGTTAGTCCTCAAGTTTTCTTATAACTGCTTCAATTTCACTAGTTGTAATCTGTTTATTCAGATTCTCTGAGTCTTCCTCATTGAGTTTTGAAAGATTGTATGTTTCTAAGAATTTATCCATTTCTTCTAGATTGTCCAATTTGTTGGCACATAGTTGTTCATAACATTTTCTTACAATCCCTTGTATTTCTTTGGTGTTAGTTGTTACTTCTCCTGTTTCATTTCTGATTTTATTTATTTGGATCCTTTCTCTTTTTTTCTGGATGAGATTAAAGGTTTGTCAAACTTGTTTATCTTTTGAAAGAACCAGCTCTTGGATTCATTGATCTTTTGTATTTTTTTAAGATGCTATTTCATTTATTTCTGCTCTGATAGTTATTATTTCCTCTCTTTTACTCACTTTGCTTTTTGTTTGCTTTCCTTTTTAAAGTTTCTTTAACATTAGATGTTTATTTGAGTTTTATATTGTTTCTTGAGATAGGCCTGTGATGGCTATGAATTTCCCTCTTAAGACTACTTTCCCCATGTCCCACAGATTTTGGGTTGTTATGTTCTCATTTTCATTTGTTTCAAGGTATCTTTTGATTTCTTCCTTGATCTCTTTGTTAACCCATTCATTGTTCAATTACATGTTATTTAGCTTCCATGTCTTCGTGTCATTTTCAGTTTTCTTCTTGTCATTGATTTCTAGTTTCATAGCATTATTGTCAAAGAAGGTGCTTGATATGATTTCAATCTTCTTAAAATTTTTGAGACTTGTTTTGTGTCCTCACATGAGGTCTACTATAGAAAACATTTCATGTGCCCTTGAAAAGTATGTGTATTCTGTTGTTTTGGGGTGAAATCCTCTGAAGATATCAATTATATCCATTTGATCTAGTGTGTAATTTAAGGCTGCCATCTCCTTGTTGATTTTCTGTCTGGAAGATATATCCATTGATGTCAACGGGTTGTTACAATCCCCTTCTACGGCCTCATTTCTGTCAGTCTCTCCCTTTATGTCCATCAAGATTTGCTTTACATATTTGTTTGCTCCTATGTAGGGTGCATACATGTTTACAAGCATATATACTTTTGTTGGATTATTCCTTTTATCATTATGTAGTGTTCTTCTTTGTTTCTTGTTATAGCCTTGGTATTAAAGTGTATTTCATCACATGTAAGTATTGCTATTCCTGCTTTTTCCCTCTTTCCACTTGCATAACATATCTTTTTCCATCCCTTTACTTTTAGTATGTGTGTATCTTTCACTCTGTGGTGAGTCTTTTGTAGATGGCATATATATGAGTCTTGTTCTCTTATCCATTCAGCTACCCTATTGTCTTTTCATTGGAGTATTTAAGCCACTTAAATTTAAGATGATTATTGATACTTATTTACTGCCATTTTATCTTTTGACTCTGTTCTTCTGTTGTTGTTGTTGTTGTTGTTGTTGTTGTTGTTGTTCTTCTTCTTCTTCTTCTTCTTCTTCTTCTTCTTCTTCTCCTCCTCCTCCTCCTCCTCCTCCTTTTTCCTCTCTTTCTCCTTCTCCTTCTTCACTTTTAAGCAAGCCCTTTAACATTTCTTGTATTACTGGTTTGTTTGTACCAAGCTCCTTTAGTTTTTCTTGTCAGGGAAGCTCTTTATGTCTCCTTCAGTTTGAAATGATAACCTTATTTCATAAAGTAGCCTTAGTTATAGGACCTTGCTCTTCATATCTTTTAATATTTCATGCCACTCCCTTCTGGCCTGAAATGTTTCTGTTAAGAAGCCACCTGACAGTCTTATGGGAGCTTTCTTGTAGGTAACTAAGTGCTTTTCTCTTGCCACTTTTAGAATTCTCTTTGTCTTCAAAATTTTTCATTTCAATTGTGATGTGTATTGGTGTGGGCCTCTCTGGGTTCATCTTGTTTGGGATTCTCTGCACATCCTGGACTTGTGTGCCTTTTTTCTTCACCAAGTTTCAAAAGTTTTCAGTCATTATTTTTTCAACAAAGTCTTCAATTTCTTGCTTTCTTCTTCTTCTGGTGTTAATATCATGTGGATGTTATTATGCTTAATGTTGTCCCAAATGTCCGTTAAACTATCCTTACTTTTTTATTTCTTTTTTCTCTTTGCTGCTCTGACTGGGTGTTTTCTGCTACCTTGTCTTCCAAATTTTTGATTTGATTGTCTACTTCATGTAACTTAGTTTTTATTCCTTTCACTGTATTCTTCATTTCAGATATTGTAATTTTCATTTCTGATTGGATCTTTTTAAATGGTTTTATGTCCTTTTACCTGCTGTTGAAATTTTTACTAGGTTCCTTAACCATCCTTATAACCATTTTTAAACTTTATATCTAGTAAATTGCTTTCCTCCCCTTCTTTTATCTTTTTTTTCCCTAGAGATTTATCTTGCTTTGTTTCCTTCATTTGGGTCATGTTCCTTTGTCTCTTTTTGGCTGCCTCTTGATGTTTGTTTCTATGTATTAGTTAGATCTGCTATGTCTCCCAGTGTTAGTAGTTTGGCCTTTCATAGTAGGTATCTTCTAGGATGCAGTGGCACAGCTTCCTTGCTCATCTGACCTGGCTGCTCCAAGAATGTCCCTTGTGTAAATTATATTTGTCCTCCTGTTGCAATAGAAACTTTGTTGCTATTGTCCCATTCATTCATGGGGTTGGCCCTCAGGTTGGCTGACTGTGAGGATTGACCCTCGCCAAAGTATACACACTGCTGTTTAGGTGATGACCACACAAAGCAGAATTTGCCTCAGCAAAGTTTGTTGTGTGCTAAGATCTCCTTTTGGATATGGTGCATGTGAAGCTAACTGATAATCTTGTCCTTCTCTGTAAGCTAATCCTTCTCTGTTGTTGTCTGAAGCTGGCCACTGGATGTGTTGGTTTTGAGGCCCCTTGGGAGGGACTCCAGTGGAGATCAATGTCAGATGCTGCCTGTGCCTGGCCCTGGGCAATATGTTTGGAGATACACAGCAATCCGCCATTTGTGTCTGCCTCTGCTGGGCCTGAGTGTGCATGGGAAGGACCAAGCTATGCACCAAGCCTGGGTTCCACCAGCAGCAGGTCCATAGGTAGGTCAGTAAAAGGCCCAAGGCACCCTGAGATCGATCTCTGCCAGCCTTTGCCTGCCAGCTGCTTTTTAGGCTCAGTCACTGAAAGAGCATCTGGTGGTATTCGAGTTGTATGTGGTTAAGTTCTCAGTGAGTCACCAGGTAGGGGTGAATGGTATACACCAGGTCAATAAAGGTTCCAACTTGGTGCCAGTGCTGGGTCTGAGGCCACTCAGCAAAAGTCCCAGGGTACACTAAGTCTAGCTGCCACCATCCAGGTGCCTGCAGACCTTTGTGGTGGGTCAGGATCTCAGGAGTCATCAGGGTAAGGCCAGTAGAGTTTATTAGGCCCAAACAGACTTTGATTTGGCTGTGTGAGCAGAAGGCTCTGTGCTGGTTGGGCATGCAGAGGAAAAGTGGCCCCATCCCAGGGCCACAAAACTCAGTCTGTCCCTGATTCTGCAGGGACTTCCTGGATCAGCTGCTTGGCAGGGTAGGGCCATCAGGATTTGGGAATGTGTGCTGCTGGGAGCCTGGATGTTGGGGCTAGTAGATCTCTGGTTTGGGAGAGGTGCCAGTCTGCTCATGGGAAGGTAGGAAGAATGGCCCTACCCCAGAGCCACACAAACCAGTCACTGACACCCCCTGAGTCTGCCCGGATCTCTACACCCGAGGTCCAGGTAGCTGACTCCTCCTCGGGGTGTGAGCTCTGCAGGGTGGGGCGACAAGGAGATTGAAGGGTAGGTCTGTGGCATTCCCCACAGGCTGATGCCACAGAAGGGGAGTGCTCCACCCAAGAAAGATGGTGTCTGTGTTATGGGAGAAGGACTCAGCACTGGGAACCTGGCGGCCGTCCCTTCAGCTCTCTTTCAGAAGCCACATACCCAAGTCTCTCCTCATGCAACCCTGTTCTGCTCTATCCTCTCTCTGCCAGAGCCCAGAGATTTTTACAAAGGACATTTTGTGTACTTGCCCTTTAAGAGGGCGCCTTTGCCTCTAGCAGTCTCTTCTTTCTCCCTAGGGGTAGAATCCCTGCTGATTTTCACAGCCAGATGTATGTGAATGCTTCTTCCAGCCCTGCATGGGGTTGAGACTCCACAATCCTGATGGGGAAGTTTTGCAGCTGAGATATCCCTCTAGAATCTAGAATCTCTAGAAGCCCATGAGAGTGAGGTCATCTATTTTCACATCTCTGCCCTTCCTACCAGTCTCAATGGGGCTTCTGTAAATTCTTGGTTATAAGACTTCTGTTCAGCTAGTCTTCAGTTGGTTATTCAGGTTGATAGTTCTACATTTTAATTGTAATTGCAGTTTGGCACTGGGAGGAGATGAGAGTAGCTTCCACCTACTCTGCTACCATCTTGGATCTCCCTCTGTATTTTTTTTAAAAACATGACCTGTAAGCTTATTCCATGAATAAGTTAGATTTTTATTTGGAATTTATTATAACTAAGATTCACAAGTCTTGCTAAGACTGCATTGGTCAGAATGGATGATTCCTCAACCCCTCCCCTGAAGAATGAAGGGAATCCCCTGTTCTCGATGCCCAGACTTCATTTTTCATTTGTTTTCATCAGCCAGCTTCCAAAAGAGAAAATATTCCTCCACACCTACAATGCCCCCTGCTCTGCATTTCTTACTCTTGATCTAGCTCTTGATGGCTTCCCAACCCATGCCCCTCCTCATTCCTCCTGCACACCTCTGTGAACCCACCTCTCAAGCAGTCCCCATCCTGACTTAGGATGCTCTGACACTTCTGCCCACAACCTTTGATTCCCTTCTGTCCTTAAGCAATTTGAATGGTTCCACTTCTCAATCTCTGCCTTGAGTGAAACACAGACTCCCCGAGAATACCTGAGAACACCCAAGCCCACTGTTCTCTGAAGTGCCAGACCATACCTCCCCTTCAGTCTTGTCCAAAGTCTTGCTTCCTGAAGGTTTCAATCATTGGACTTTACCCTCGCCCCCAGATCTCTCTACTTTCTCATTTACTGAATCAGTCACAACCAGTAATGCAAAAAGTGTCCTGCCATGTGTATGACTGGCTTCCACAACCACATACATGACCTTGGCCTCTCTGTTCACTCCATTCCTCCATCCAGGGCTACGCAATCCAGGGAACTTGGTGGCTCTGTCACTACTCCATGTTAGCCCCCTCTCCTCACATCCTGGGCTAGGCATTATCAACCATCTCTGTTTTCTTACCAGAAACTTCTCCCCACTTTGTTTTCCCAATTACTCCAATTACTCTGACCTGCATCAAAACTCCCAGTCTGCTGAACCTACTACTTTCTCCCAACCATTCATTCAGCTTTCTCTTTCTTTTGCTTCTTAATCAGCTGAGATCCCACAATTCAGCCTTACACACACACACACCCCCTATGTATGCTCTCTTTCCAGAGAAAACCCTTTAGACTTTTCTCTACCAGACCAGACCTTTGCCCTTCTTTTTTCTTCTCTCTTTTTATAACATAGAGCTTGCTGCTCTCTAGGCCAAAGTTTCTCAACTTCAGCACGATTGATATTTGGGGCCGCTCTTTGTTGTGGAGGCTGTTCTGTGCATTGCAGGATGGTTAGCAGCATCCCTCGCCTCTACCCACTAGATGCTAGTAGCAACTCCAGTTGTGACAACCAAGAATGTCTTCAGACATTGCCAAATATGCCGTGGTGGGGGTGGGGTGCAAATTGTCCCTGGTCGAGAACCACTAGTCTAGGTTCAGCCCTCTACCTGTGCCTGGCACTCTGCCCCTATCCTCCTCCCCCACAAAAAAAAAAGATGTACAACATTCTCAGAAATCATTCAGTGTGAAATAGTTAGCAGCCCCCTTTCGACTGATTCCTTTCATAAATATTTAAATATGCCGAAGTTCTTCCATCTTAAACAATATTCTCCCTCAACAACACTTCCACTCTCGGGCACCAGCGCCTCTCCTTCTCCCCACCACATTTCGCAGGAGTTGATTATTCTCCCTGCCTCCATACCTCTTTCCTCCTGTGCTCCTCACTGGCTCCAGTATGACCCAGGGTCTGGGGTCTGCCCTGTAGCTTTCATTTGGGTGACTTCCATGCAAATACATGCAGCAGACATTCTTCAGCCCGACAGAGGACACGGTGGAGGAGAACCACACCGAGGGAAGTGAAGATCCCGAGCCGGGTCTTGACCTTACTGAGTTTCAGGGGTCTCAGAGGCAGCCTAGAGGAGACGATGGGTGGATAACGGGGGAAGGAGGGCTGGAGTGACAGGCTAGGTCTAGGCTGGGCCGTCAGTGCCTGGGCCTCTGGCCGTGTACATAAGGGTACGTGTGTATGTATGTGTGTGAGGATGCTATAGGTGTGATGAAGTCCTTTGCAAAGAGAGCTATATGTCTAGAGCAGTCGTTCTCAAACTTTCAAGCTCTTCAGAACCACTTCGAAGGGCTTGAAAAATGCAGATTTATGAGACCCAACTCCAGAGTTTTTAGTACAGTAAACACTGAATGGCCTGGACGGATGGGAGAATTTGCGTTTCTACCTCGTTGCCAGACGATACTGAAGCTGCTGGTCCGAGTTCCACACTTCGAGAACCGCTGATCTAGAGTGAGGGGAGGCCCCCAGGGATCAGCGGGGGTGCTCCAACGTTTATTAAGCCGTGAGCAGAGGTGGGCCCTTGAGGGAGACAGAGGAAGAACGGAGAAACAAAGGACCACCAGCCCCCTGCTGACAGCGGCCGAAGGGAAATACGCAGAGGCCGCAGGACTACATCTCCCAGACTGGCCCGCGCAGGCTCGCGTCCGCCCCCTGAAGGTGGCTCCGGAGGCTCCAAGAGCATCCCGGTGACTTTTCTCCGAGCATCCCTGAACGCGGGACCCGAAGGAGGCGGGTGAGTAGGAGCTGCGCTGGCCACTGGCTGCTCTACGCCTCAGCCTCGCCGTCTCTCCGGGCCAGGTGGGCAAGCGCGAGGGGCCCGGGGAGTACGGGCGCAGGGTCCAAGGACTGCCCTTCAGAGGGAGGACAGGCAAGGGTCTGCACCGCGGTGGCCCCTTGTCCCCCTTTTCCTCCCCCACCCCCGCCTCCACGCCGCAGCCCAGCGGCTCCTGCCTCCAGCTTGGCATGGACATCCAGCCCTGTCCTGCCCACCCAGCCCGGGAGCCGCGAGACTGGTGCCGCAGGTGGCAGCGGCAGGTGGGCGTCCTCTCCCCTCTGGGCCCGAGGTTTGGTGCAGGAGCCCGGGACCGAGGACCAGGGGACTCGCAACAATTGAGGCCTGAGAGGCGCACTCAGCTCTCGCCGTGGTGAGACAGGTGCGTGGGCGCGCCAGGCCGGGGCTCCCAGGCTCCCAGGAGCCTTCCGCGCCACCTCTGGGGCTGTCCTGGGGCGCTGTGGCATATTCGTGGTCGAGTGGCCCTTGGCCATTCTCCACGTCCTCCGAGCTCCAACCCTCTTCCTGCCCTAGGCTGACCCGTGAGGATACGCGCTGTACGTCTCTGGGGTCTCTGGGGTCCGTCCGCTGGCTGGGTCGTAGCGCAGTGCACCTGGTGAGCACTGGGGACCATTTGGATGTCAGGAGTGCAATAGGAACAACCTCCTTCTCAAATATCTTTAAAGTAAAATTAGTTTTATGTGCTTATTTTTTAAAGGAAATTTGACCCTGAATGTCTTATTTTTATTTGTGGGCACTCCATTTACTGGTACGTAAGTTTATGTAATAAGCAGTTTTCGGTTTGAAAAAAAAAGGCTGTGGTGAAGGTGCTCTTCCTTGCCCTCTATCGGAAGGACTGTGTTGGGCTGGCTGACAAGCTTATCATCCATCCAGGAGTAACAGAGTCACAAGTCTACCCTTCAGAGTACATTTTGGTTTCAGAAGCTTTTTGTTATCCAGCTTCAAATACGATGTCATTTCAACATTTACGATGTTGGGGGGAGGGGAGAACAATAGCTTGTCAATCCTAGTGTCTTGCCCTCCAGATACGTAGCTTTTCCTGATTCACCCTCGAAGTAAGCACGTTTACTTGGATAGCCAAATAAATATAGGTGTGAGGCTGAGCTTCCATACTAGACTCTGTCGGTTTTAATAGTTTGTCAGTCATTTCTTTGGCTGTTCTAGGTAGACAATCCTATCTTCTGTTAAGAAACAACAGATGTCTCTTTCTAACGTTTGTACTTATTTTTTGTCTTCCATTGACCCCCCTCGCTCTACAGTGTTAACCGTTAAGGTAAAATACGACTTTTTTTTTTGTTTTGGGCTTGATTTTAGGGAAATGCTCCCCACTGTATCCTCATTAGTTTATTCTTTATCATGTTAAGTAAGTTTACTTTTATGTCTAATTACTAAGAATTTAAAAAGTCAAGGTTAGGTGTTGATTTTCCCCCCAAATGCTCTTGCATAGCATGTATTGATATGACCATGTAGTTTTCTCCTTAAAATTGTTAACATAGGTGATTGTATCGCTGGATTTTCTGTCTCTAAAGCCCTGGGATAATTTAAAATTTCTTTTTGGTCATCTGATACATTCAAGTAGTTAACATTTTACTTAAGGTTTTGGTATCCAGTCACTTCCCATTTGGCTTAGCTCTATTATTATTTTAACTCCAAATTAGACATCATTGCTGTTATTATCATTAATTTTCTAGGTCAGTATTTATTAGCTTTAATTACCTGTTTACCATTTTTGTCATTCCTTCTTTTTTTATTATTATTATTTTAATTGTTTTTCAAGTACAGTTTTCTGTCGTTTACTCCCGTCCCAGGCCACCCCCCCAGTGCTCCCCACCTCCCTCCCCTTTCCACCCCCCTTAGTTTTTGTCCATGTGTCCTTTATACTTGTTCCTATAATCTCCTCCCTTTTTCCCTGAAATTCCCTCCCCTCTCCCCTCTGGAGACTGTCATCCTATTTTCTATTTCAATGTCTTTGGCTATATTTTGCTTGCTTGTTTGTTTAGTTGCTTAAATTTCTGTTAAAGGTGAGATCATATGGTATTTGTCTTTTACTGCCTGGCTTATTTCACTTAGCATAATGCTTTCCAGTTCCTTCCATGCGTTGCATAGGGTAGGAGCTCCTTCTTTCTTTCTGCCACATAGAATTCCATTGTGTATATGTACCATAGTTTTTGTCATTCCTTCTTAATCACAGATATTCTTCTTGTATAATTTTCCTTCTCCCTGAAAAACATTCTTTAGAAGATCCATCAGTGATGATAAATTCTGTTTTTATAATACCTGAAAATGCCTTTATATTGTCTGCATTCTTTTTCTTGGCCGGAGGTCATTTGTATTGTTTCTTTTTTTATTTTTCAATTACAGTTAGCATTGAACATTATATTAGTCTCAGCTGTAGAGCATAATGTTTAGACATCTATATAATTTATGAAGTGATCCTCTCGCTATAAGTCTAGTACCCACCTGGCACTACACATAGTTATTACAATGTTATTAACTATGTTCCCTCTGCTGTACTTTACATCTCCCTGACTATTTTGTAACTGCTAACTTGTGCTTCTTTTCTTTTCTTTTTTTCCAAGACAATTTTCTTTTTTTAATATTTTATTGATTATGCCATTACAGTTCTCCCATTTCCCCCCTTCATTCCCCTCCACCCTGCACACCCCCTCCCACCCACACTCCCCCTATTTAGTTCATGTCCATGTGTCATAAGTTCTTTAGCTTCTACATTTCCCACACTACTCTTGCCCTCTCCCTGTCTATTTTCTCCTCACCTTCTATGCTACTTATTCCCTGTACCTTCTCCCCACCCTCTCCTCCCACTCCCCTGTTGCTAACCTTCCATGTGACCTCCATTTCTGTGGCTCTGCTCCTGTTTTAGGTGACTGCTTAGTCTGCTTTTGTTTTAGGTGTGGATGTTAATAACTGTGAATTTGCTGTCCTTTTACTGTTCATATTTTTATCTTCTTTTTCTTAGATAAGTCCCTTTAAC
>PVKM010013960.1:0-29622 GCA_004027735.1 Carollia perspicillata | reverse complement strand
ATCTTCCTCAGCAGTTACTTGGGGCATAAGCTGCTGGTCACAACCTTGAAGCATGCCCTGGCCAAGGAAGAAATATGAGCCCTGGCTACAGCTCTGGATAGGGCTCTCTCTTCCTCATCCCTCCTTCGTAATAGTGTGGGAACTCACTGGGGATGGTATCATTCATCTTGGCCACGAACTCCACCACTTTCATCTTGCTGGTTTCAGCGTGGGCTCTTGGGACTCACGGGAACTCATAGTGTGGAGGATCACTGCCAGACACCTGGCAGTACTCCAGGTAATTTTCTTTCACCAAATCATCTGTGACAACCTTCTTGGGTTCCCCAAAGATGAAGTACTTCTTCCCAACATGCAGCCCCATTACATTCACCACTTTCCATACTTCTTCTTCAGGGGCACAGTTGCTCTTCATAAAGATCATGCCCAGGATAATCATCAACAAGCCAGTCTTGGGCACACTTCTGTGTTCTCTTGAATCACAGCTTAGCTCCAATTTGTCAATGAGGATATAGGTATTCTTGTTGGAATACACTTCCTTGATATCAAGGTCAAAGACCAGCTCCAAGTGCTCAAAAGCTCTCCTGAGGATCTCATGGAAGTGATGCTTGTACACTTGGGCTACATTTGTCAGCATATCTACCTTGATAATGGGCTCTTTCCTTTGATACTTATACAGCAGGTAGTGCACCAACACAACCACTTCTTCATCCAGAGGGTTTCTGTGGTGGGACTCAGTGATATCCTTGTCATGTAAGGCATTTGGCATTTCCTCCACTTGATTGTTGGCATCTTCATTAAATATTGTGTTTGAAATGACCTCAGCAGTTGTGGTGATGGAACAGACTCCCCCAGGCACTTGAGAAGTGCTGGGTGTTTCAGTTGCAGGTGAACTCTGAGGGTCATCATTGAAATCAGGAGATTAGGAAGAATGTCTCTCTTCTTCCTCTGGTACAGTGACCTGGGCACCCACTAGATCCTTGGACTGCTCTCCAGCTTTGCAGCATTTCTCATGGGCACAAAGCTTACTCTTCTGTCCCTGAGGCATGATGACTCTGGTCAGGTTTAGCAAGCAGGAGTATGAGAAAGGTGACCTGGAGGAAAGAGGATAAAATTGTATGATGCCTTTAGCAGGGAGATACAACATGGGACCTTATCAAAGCTATCTGTGCAGGTTCACTTGAGGACACTGCTCTAGGAAGTCATGATGCTGCACGCCTCCTCTCCAAGCTACCT
This sequence comes from Carollia perspicillata, assembly GCA_004027735.1. Classification (NCBI taxonomy): domain Eukaryota; kingdom Metazoa; phylum Chordata; class Mammalia; order Chiroptera; family Phyllostomidae; genus Carollia; species Carollia perspicillata. Next base: position 28,389 of record PVKM010013960.1, on the reverse strand, counting down.
TTCTCCTGAGGAGTCTGTGAGGGTAACTAGAGTTTGCCTTAGGCTGAAGATTTCCAGCCCTACCTGGCTCTTACTGGAGCTGATACAAGGTCTGACAAGTCCAGGCCCTGTGGAGTCTCCTCTGTTCTTGAGTAGCAGATGTTTCTTTCCATTCACATTCAGAGCCATTACCTGCACTTCTGGCAGAATTTGAGGTGCTTTCTCTACTGAATTGCTTTGATGCTGACTCCATATTCCAATGCTCTTACCTCCATGATATTATGGGTGAGGAGCTGAGGTGGGAATCTTACCTAAGCACACCACCAGGAGTATACCATGGGATGGCAGAAATAGCAGAGCTCTGTAGGACCGTCTGTATCCTGGGATAATCAGGGTTCTTACTACTCATTCAGAGTTCTCACCTTTTTTTTTTTTTTTTTTTTTTTTTTTTTTGCACAGTCTTGGGCTGTCCCCTTAGCTGACCTTAGACTTAATCTTCTTGGAGCCAGGCCCTCATATTCATGAAAATCTGCAGAGGAGTTTGGGAAGGCTTCAGTTTTACATATCTTCCCCATGATCCCCCTGCCCCCAGGAATGGTATGACAGGTAGGGTTCTGAGAAATACCTCTTGTTCTGTGATGAGTCGTTCCCTCAATCCTTAGTTTGCTTTTGTGGCTCCTTCCCTTGACTGCCTGATATCCTTCCTTCTGCAGACTTGAGGATTGTAGGGATCACACCAAGGATTTCTCCACCTGATACTCTGGAATATATGGGGGCGGAGGGAGTAGATTCAAGAATAGCAGATCTCCCCAGGACTTCCCACAGAGGAAGAACATGACTCTGTGTACCCTTCTCAGTGCTCACTTTGGCATCTAAAAGGGCCAAAGTCACATCCTTCTAATTGTATCCTCCTCTCCCTGTGACTGCTGAGGACAAAGTGAGAAAATCTTACTCTGAAAGCTCTGCTGTAGGGTCACCATGGCTTATGGCAGGAGGTGTGATCTCTGGGGTTCCCTTTGTCCTGAATGAGGAATTTCTTCAGTAGTTTCTCAAGGTTCTGAACTAAACTCAAAGTCACCCTGGGACTCTTCCCTCTGCTAACCTGAATTGTCTGGTTTACACCAAAGCTTTTATGTATCCATTTTCTCATACACATCTGCCACCACCAAAACTGAAATGTGGGGGCATATGGGCCTTATTGACATGTCAAGGGTCTCTCAGGGCTGACATCAAGGGCCAGACTCTGTAGGGGAAGAGGTTTTACCCAAACCCAAAGAGGGGCATTCACTGACTCCTGGCAGTGCCTGACTTGAGGCAGACACCCTGGTGAAAATCCTCCTCAACTCTTGGAGTTGCCATCCAAGTAAGTCAGGTGTGCTAGTTCAAGCCAACTACCCCTGCCTTCCTGCCAGGGTCTCCCAAAGCTGAAGGCAGGGACCAAGCTCCCTAGTGCTTCTTCAGCTATGGGGTATGTGAGGACGGTGGCCTGAGGACAACTGGTCAAATATCCTCCTCACCTACTGGAGGCATCAGCCAGGGAAGTCAGGTGTGTGACTTGAAAGCCACCTCCACCTGGAGTCTCCCAGGCCTGATGGAAGGTGCGGGCTCTGTGCAGTTTCCATTTCCTGTACTATCTGGGAAGGGAGCTCTGCACACCAAACTTCCTTATGGTCCTTCACTGACTTCCAAAATGACCTGGAATCCCTGTTGTCTTGATGACAACCTCCTGGTCCAATGCTATTAATGGCTTGAGTTCACTGAAGGAGAGTTCTGAGATCATTGTATTGGGCCATCCCTGTGTGGGACCTTCTAGGGTTCACTACGGGGCAGGACTGTGAGGTTGTCTCTTGGGATAAGAAGTATCCCAAACTTATTGATTACTCTTACTTTACCAGCTACAGAAACTGGATTCCTCTCTCAGGTGACTGGATGCATGCCATCTCATTTGTGATCTCCCATACAACAGAGGCTTAAGGTAGAAGTAAGTGTTCCACACATCCCTCTCCAGCTTCCCCAGAAAACCCTGCAAGCATAATGCTGTGGTACCCTCATCTTCTGTTGTGGGTTTATCCTTGCGTGGGATCTCCCAGGGCTCATACAAGGGGTCTAATCTCAAGTACTCTTTGTGCCATGGGGAGGGGAGGAGCCTGGTCTGAGACAGGCACCTGGTCAAATATCCTCTTCACCTCCTAGAGCCACCAGCCAGGGAAGTCAGGTGTATCACTCACAGCCACCTGTGTGCACCTGGAGTCTCCTAGGACTGATGGCAGGTGCCGGGCTCTGTGGGGTTTTCTTTGGGCATTGGATCAGGCCTTCCCTGTGTGGAACCTTCTAGGGCTGACGCTTGGGCAGGACCATGGGGCTGATGGAGGGCTCAGGCTCCATGAGTTTTCTCTGCTGTGTGGAAGGGGGTGAAGCATCATCTGATGCTGACACCCTGGTCTGCCAACAGCTGAATAGGTAAATAAACTGTGGTATTTACATACCATGGAATACTATTCAGAAGTAAAAAGAATATATTATTGACACAGGCTATAACATGCATGAATCTCTAAATAATTATTTTAAGTGAAATAAGCAAAAGAAAGTAGCACACACTGTATGATTCTCCCATTTATGTAAAATTCTAGGATGTGTAAACTAATGTATAGTGATGTTATGAATGCCATTCCATTGTTGCCTGGGAGTAGTGTGAAAGAGATTCAAAGGAACCTGAGGAACCTTTTGGGGGTGATGGATATATTTATTATGTTGAATTTACTGGTGGTTATCTGAAAGTATACATACTACAAAAAATTTCAAATGTGTCATTTAAGATATGCAGTTTATTGGATATAATTGATAACTTAAAACTGTTAAAGATTCTAGAACAAGCCCATCTAATCTGTAGTTGAAAATGGCACACTGTGGAAAGGAGCAATGTGGAGGTGGCATATTGGAATTGTCCTGGAAAGGCACGACTAATCTTTGTGAGGTAGTAGAATAATGCTATATGTTGATAGGGGATGAGCTACACATACGTATTCATTAGTACACTTACGTTTTGTGAATATGGTTTATGAATATCCTATAATAATAATAATGAGAGTACAAATATGATTCAGAATAGAACAAATAAACTGTAAGAAGCATGAGTACCTAATTTTCATTGATAATGCTTCATTATCCTCTTTTTTAATCTATTAATAAAACATAAGTCAAATATTACATAATCCTTCTTAGCTTTGCATTTCACATGGCTGTAATTGTATTGTAGATATATTCTTCAACTGATCTTTCTTTTTCTTAGGCATTTTAGGGCTTAGCTTACTTTTTATTTAGAATGAATTTCTAATATTTATTGGTCATAACTGACCCAATTCCAAATGTTGCAGTAACAAAAATAACAAGGTAATAGTGCTTTGTACTTAAGGCTAAATAAGTTCTAGAAGATTAAGTTTTGAAGCCAGAAATGTTTTTTTTAAAGTAGTTAGTTTAACCTTATACAGTGTTGCTAATAAGTATTTATTATTATCATAATGGAAGCACATTACTGTATAATTTCCTTTAAACTGTGGGAAATAGTAAGTTATATTAAACTAAAGTTATGTTAAACTAATGTATATGTGGCCTGAATGCACATGCCCCAAACAAGAGAGTAGGAAGTAGTGTGTGGGAAATTTATATATTTCCTAAATTCTGTTTTTTTTTAAAGATTTTATTTATTTATCTTTAGAGGGGAAAGGAAGGAGAGAGGGAGAGAAATATCAATGTACGGTTGCCTCTCATGTGTCCCCTGCTGGGAACTGGCCAGCAACCCAGGATTGTACCCTGACTGGGAATCGAACTGCAGTTGTTTGTTTTTCAGGCCCGTGCTCAATCCACTGAGCTACACCAGCCAGGGCCTAAATTCTGTTTTAAAGGATAAACTTTTTGACTGTTAGCCTCATAGGTACCTGGTACTTTGTTCAAAATAGGCTACTCTTTAATCATTCACCACATTGACCACTGTGCTTTACTTATGTGTTTGATATGGTCATTCTCATGCATATAACACTTTGATATTCACATTGATTTTTTTAACCACAAACCAATTATTAAGATAACATTATTTTGGTGAGTGATTCATGCAACACACATCCTTACACCATCTCTACTATATACTTCTATCATCCCTTAACTATATATCTAATCAGGGACTCATCAGCCACAACTCAATGCCTATGGTCACTACTTCACTGACATTTTCTCATACACTAATATTTGCTACATCATTAATTTCTGTCTTACTCTTTAAGTCTTAACCAATTACTTAAACTGTTTCCATATGTTTCTGGAGATTAAATATCAGGATGAGTTGAGATTTTCGGCAACATAAAATTAGTTTTAAAGAACAATGCTTCCTGTATCATATAACTTAAATATAACAACCACCAAAAAACCCAAAACATTTTTGGTTTTTTTACTTATCTGTACTTTTTAGCATACTGCTTAACAATTAGGGATGAATGTTAGCATTGCCTTCTTTGAGTTTCTAGTGCTAAAAACAGGAATAATAGAAAAGGAAGCACAAACCTCAGACACCCCCAACCTAATAGTAGAGTGGTGGTGAACGTCCAATGGTTTCTCTCTCTCTTTCTTTTTAAATTGTCACCCAAAGGTGTGCTTTATTGATTTGAGAGAGAGAGGAAGGAGAAACATCGATGTGAGCGAGAGACATTGATCATTTGCCTCCCGTATGTGTCCTGACTGGGGATTGAAACCACAGCCTTGGTATGTGCTATGACCAGGAATTGAACCCACAATCTTTTGGTGTACAGGGCTATGCCATCCAGCCAGGTCCAAAAGTCTCTTTTTTCATGTCTACTTAGATCTGAGCTTTTAGAGTCCGATCCTAAGCATGGATTCTTGCTGATACTATGTATGAAGGACATTTAGTAGTATTTATAATCTGCTGAGTTAGAAAAGTTTCTTAAAGAATCAAAAATATACTCTAATTGTAGCTTCCAAGTTTCCCATAATTACATTAAATGTTAATGTATAAAAATGATTGACTAAACCTGTACCCATTCTTCAGTCTAGTCCTTCTTTGATGATAAAAATAACTTCATGATATTGTCCAGAACTCTAACCCCACAAGCACCATACTGGTCAACATTGGGACCAGCAAATTAATCCTGATGCTGATGAATTCCAGGCATGTAAAATTGCATGTCCATCCTCCTCACGGGAGTGCATGTTTAAAATTGTGCAGTAGCTAAAATTCAAAAACAAAATAGACTTGAGGAAGGAGATAGGACAAGAGTCTTTGACAGAAAATAATGAAAATTTTCACTGGTTAAATACTTTTGTTTCTCCCATATTCTTGCATGTGATCCCATGCATACATTGTGTATAACTACTTTAGATAATTATATAATATAATCAGTGCAAATTATGAATAGAGTGATTTGTTGCCTACATTTTTAAAATTTTCATGCTGCCTAGACACAGAAGAAATTCAGATAAATAAATTAGCAAAGCTGGTTACAGTGATGCAGCTTGAATACTCATGTATATTCCTCAAATATATGTGAACAGAATATATTCAAATTTATATATAACTTAACTATATTAATAATATTGAAATATATTACATATTTCAATTTATACAAATTATATTTATAAATTATATTTATAAATCATATTTATAAATTGTATATGTATATAAATTACACTTGTAAAGTATACAAATATGTTACCTATCTACATAAATTATAAATATACAATTCAAAAACATAATTAACATAAATATATTATTCATATAAAATATAATATATACACATACAAAGGGTATCCAAAAATTGTGTATTTATTTTTACATTTTTAAACTTCAGTCACCTTCAAAGCTCTCTCCATTTGATGCAATGGAGATAATGTTTCTTCTACTGCTCAAAACAGTTTTTAAACTAGTCAATTTGGATGCTTTTTAGTCCTTAGATCTACCATTTTTGTATCACCTCTTCCACATTGGCAACTTTGCAGGCTTTTTCCATCCTGTCAAACACCACAAAAAGTCACTCAGGGCAAGATTGGATGAATAGAGAGGATGGGGCACAGGGGTCACGCTGTGTCCGGTCAAAATTTTCTGAACACTCATTCCAGTGGGGGAAGGTGTGTTCGTAAATCACCCATCAAGAAATAGGCAAATGCATGGAAAGAGTCTTAAAAAAAAAAAATCACTGAAGCCGAACGCAGCCTCTAACAACAATGCCAGCTGGTGCACTGATACAGATGGGCTCCTAGAGCTTTCACCTAGCAGGAAGAATCTGTGCTACAAGGGGCCCACCCTCTAGAAGATAATTCCATTTTTTGATGCCCCATCATATATATTATTTTTACAGTTCTGACAAAAGTTAAAGTAAAACGATGAACATAAATAAGTAAAAATAATATGTGTGTAACAATATAGAATTTACTTTTATCATCATTACTTTACCTCTGTGAGTTTAATGCTGTGATAAAAGAATGAATGCAGTATACAAACAGACAAGTTAAAATGGTTGTAGAGACACATTGATAAGTAACTGATATCAAGAGTATATTTCCTGATTTATTTCCACTCTTTACCATATTACATATCTCACTTTTTAATGATATAGTTAAAAGCTAGTTACATGATTGGAAGAAGTTACAACTGGTGATACATGTTAATATGTATCATAAAACAAAGTAGGAGAAAAATGAAAAAATTTGATCCTATTTGTTTTATACCTTTTAAAGGCTATTTTAAAGACTAATTTTGTTTGCAAATAGGAAAAATGGAGACGTGTGTTTGCTTTCAAGAACTGTGAGGCAGCCAAGATTTTTATCCTTGTAAGCAAATAAGTCAGCCTGTCACTGTTTCATGGATGCTTGCAGAAAACACAAGACTCTCAGGTAAGAGACAAAGAACTTTTTACCCAAACAATAGCTGTAGCCAGAGTGTTTGCATTTTGTTACACTGGTTATCCAAGCCCCAGTAACTACAGGGTCATATGAAGAGGCCCAGGTGACACCAGAACATGGCAGTGACTTGCATTGCAGGAGAGGGACCATGTGATTAGGAAACTAATCTTGTATAATGGGCAGTAAACATGCCTTCTCTCAGCTCTGAAGACTATATGTTCCAAGGCTGTTTGCTACACAGAATTTCTTGAAAACATTGTCTGGAACAAGGGCAACCAGTGCCTCACAAGATATACAGACATCAAGTGGCCCATGGAGAAATGTCCCCTAACCATTACATAGTCTTTTTAATAAAGCCATTTACATAGTTGATTTCCTTAGACCTAAACTTTTGGGGAAGTAACATGAATGAATTTAATTGGGGAAAAACAACACCCTTACAAAAATGTATAGTCTCCCTTAATCTATTTTCTAAACACCCATCTAGTGCCTATTTTATTGGGAGAAAACAGTAAGGCATAAATTAAAATCCACACAAACAAATTGTTTTCAGATATTATATGTTTAAGAGACAATTTACTCACAAAATATACTCTCTAGTATTATTGTAAAACTTACTCTAGATGAGTTTCTTCAGGAGGAAGGTAAAACTTAAGCAAAATGTAAAAAGATCCTTTGTTTTTCTATTTTGTATATCAAAATAAAATTATCTCTGAAAACATCTATGTGCCCTTAAGTGGAATTAATCAAAGATACAAAGGACAGATGGGTGAATATAATGAAAGCTATAGAGCTGGGAAAGATGTGCACACATTTACCTTTAGTATGTGACAGGAAGATATCCTTAATTGTTATGACCCCAAGGTCCTAAGATTTTAGAGTCACAGTAGTACATATTCACTCCCTTCTCTAATGAAACATATTTTATAGTCTGATATACTGTGAATAAGGAATCTGTGAGATGTAATAATACACAAATCCTTACCAATGTTCTCATGAGAGTAGCTTTTGGTTGCAGGAAGATTTTTAGAAGTATTAAATATATGATAATATATCAAGATTTAATATTCAACTAAGATGGATTGGATTGAGGGTGGGAGGTAGGGTGGGTGGGGTAGAGGAAAGTGGTGGGGGGGAAATGGAGACAACTGTACTTGAACAACAATAAGAAAGTAGTAGATTAAAAATATTATTTTAATTGTATACCAACATGTTTCATTTTAATGTATGCTAAAATGTCTGAGCACATAGAAACATCAGATAAGTTAGACATAATTTTCAATGTAAAAATCATTCATTGTACATGAGTCAACAATATTCCCTACCAAAAAAAGATTTAATATTTAACATTCTGAACACTGTGATAATCTCTTTTAAAAAATCTGAAAAGTGGGCATCATTACCTTAGAATTCAAGAGAAAATGCCTCTACTTGCATTTTTGAAATCGCTAGTGTTTTAGCACAAGGATTTTCTTGTCAAGGAGGATGTGTAGTGCTTTGAGATTAAATAGTTTTTAAATTAACTTGAATCACAGAAACACAAAAAACTGCTAGAAATCTTCTGGTTTTTATATCACTTATCAGAATGTGTTGAAGTTATGTTTCAAAACCAAATATAGTCATATTAAAACTGCTTATAAAATAGTCCAAAACATATTAGCTCTTCCTCTAAAAATTCATGAGTATAAAAATAAAAACACTGAATACGCCATGTTGAATTGAAGATACCTTATGATTAATTTCTATTTCTTGCTATAGGTTTATAAACATGCCAATAATTCATGCATTACATTAAAATCTTATCCACCAGTGGACCATGGTGAGAAGAATACAAAAGTTCACATTTTAAAAATATCAATTTAAATTTCTCCTTAACACTGACATAAAAACAGGCAGTGACTAGAGTTGCATCAATCCTTTCCAACTGTCTCAAAAAATATGTGCACTGTTACAATAAAAACAGTTCACCAGCTGTTTATGCAAAAATTATTTGACAAAAAACAAGCATGGCCATATGGCACTCCAGCTCTGCTATGGGAGCATGAAGAATAATTTTGTAGACTGTAGTACATAATGGCCATGCTAAGTGGGGTGTCAACTATTGCAGGTACATTACATTAATAGTTAATCTGTCCTTTTATCCTCTAAGTACTTACATTTCTTAACAGCTTGTAGTTTGGAAACAACAATTCAATGATTAAGAATTAAAATTTTGGAAATGACAAAATATTTGATGCAATATGGACATACACAATATTAATTCCCTAATTAAAAATATTGTTTAAATAATACATTAATTGGATAATAGGAATGTGATGGGGTGCTGGTTCTCATTTCTAGCTAGAGGTTCCCAAAATATGAGTATTTTGAAAGTGCTACACCACAATTTAGAAGAAAAAAAAATACTTAGAAGAGGCACTTCAGGTAGGAACCAAATTGACATACACATTAGTACTTTAAGAGTGTAAGAATTGTACATTTACTCATCTTTGTATTATTTGCAATATCTATTACTCTATCTTGCACATAGGAAGCATGTAATAAATATTTGCTGAATAGAATACTCTTAGAAAAATGTGGATTTTAAATGCCATTAGCAGACCCTTGAGTCATTAAGTTCATATAGAACTTCAGGAATACATTGGAAAGTAACCCTCATCCATTACATAGACTGCATAGTTGAATGATGGTTATTAACCTATGAAATTCCAATATTTTACCCTCACATTAATTTTCCTTTTGGGTTGTTTATATATTGGTAGCTAAAGTTACCTGAATGACAAAGCTGAATGGCCTAGTTCTCATTCAGCAAATCAGAATATTAAATTTAAGATCCTGGAAAAGAAGGTGGAAATCAAAATGGAGAAGAGAAAAGCCAGATTAGAAACCAGTCATTCACATTTGTATATTTTGGTAGATACCCTGACAAAAAGATGTTCATTGACATGTGGCTCTGTCGTTAATAACTTTAAAATGTCAACTGAGTGTCATGGTGACATTAATAACTCAGAAAAAACCACAGCAGATATAGTTCTGTAAGAAAAATGTTGCAGACATACCATCTATTTCTAAAATGTTTATCCTCTGTGGTTTTCATGGTTCATCTGATACAGAAGTGCCTAGTTTAAACTCATGATCTATGTGGTTTGCCTCCCCCCATACCAATTCCAAGACCAAGATGTTAATCTTTTATTTCAGAGACTTTGAACTCCACATTAAAGGATTTCAGGGTGGTAATAATATCCTTGTTCACAAATGGTAAACACAATTGGTGTGTAGGTGAGTATATCTCAAGGGACATTGAAAAAAGGCTTCAAACTCTAGGATGGATACATAGCTGGTTCAGGTTAACAATCATAATCAATAAGGGTGTATTATGAAAGTAACTTGAAAGATATTTGAGGAAACAAAGTTTTAAAATTTGTATAGATACAAATTAGTAAGAGCTCACAGCTTAATATTTGAATGATAGGACAATTAAATACTGGAACCTAAGAAAGAGAAGAAGATCAAAAATACAAACAGTAAAATGACAACAAACTCACAACTACCAACAACTGAACCTAAAAAGAAACAACAACAACAACAACAACAAAACCCTAAGCAAACAACTAGAAAAGAACAGAAACGGAATCACAGAAATGGAGATCACATGGAAGGTTATCAGTGGGGTGGGGCAAGGAGGGGGGGAAATGGGAGGGGCAAGGTACAAAGAATAAGAAGCATAAATGGTAGGTATAGAATAGACAGGGAGAGGTTAAGGACAGTATAGGAAATGGAGAAGCCAAAGAACTTATATGTATGACCCACTGACATGAACTAAGGGAGGATTGCTATTATTGGAAGGAATGGGGGTACCTGACAGAGGGGGACAAAGGGGGAAAATGGGACAACTATAATAGCATAATCAATAAAATATACTTTAAAAAAGAAAAAAGAAGTACAAATAGGTAGTTACAGAAAAAAATACTGGAACCATAGAAGTGTCAATACTTTAGTCCAGGGATGTCAAACTCATTTTCACTGAGGACCACATCAGCCTGGTGGTTGACTTCAAAGAGCCAAACGTAATTTCAACTCTTTAATAGTTAAGGAGTAGTTACATTTATACAGTCTTAAACTTATTTTGGACCTTTGAAGGCAACCATGAGGCTGATGTGGCCCCCAGTGAAAATGAGTTTGACACCGCAGATTTAGTTAATCACAGTTTCAATGGAGCAAAGCTCACAAGATTGGAAGAGACTCTAAGATATAGCATTATTATCCTTCTATGATATCAGTATTTAAGAAATAACTAGTTTTTACTTGAATTGGTTTCACATGTTGCATAAAATCTATCAAAAGGATAGTTTTTTTCCAGGAAGGCACACCTGTTTATTGATTTTTATTGTGGCATGTGATTAAAGTAATTGAGTTTTATCACTTTTAAAAATATGTATTTTTTATTTTTATTTTTTAAAAGATTTTATTTTTAGAGACAGGGGAAGGGGGAGAGAAAGAAAGGAAGAGAAACATCAATGTGTGGTTGCTTCTTTTGCGTCTGCTACTGTGGAACTGGCCTGCAACTGGGAATTGAACCAGTGACCCTTTGGTTTGCAGGTGAGTGCTCAATCCACTGAGCCCCACAAGCCAGGGCAATAGGTATTTTTTAGAACAAGGAAGTCTTCTGCTCGGTTGTTGACTATAAGTAGTAACATTTTTCAGTAAAATGTTAGAAACATATACATGGGTGGAACTCAAGAGAATTATGCTAAGTGAAATAAGCCAGGCAGTGAGGGACAAATACCATATGATCTTACCTTTAAGTGGAACCTAATCAACAAAACAAAAAAGCAAGCAAAATATAACCAGAGACATTGAAATTAAGAACAATATGATAGTACCCAGAGGGGAGGTGGGAGGGGATAATGGGGTGGAAGGTTTTCAGGAACAACTATAAAGGACACATGGACAAAACCAAGGGCGGTGGAAGCAGGGGAGGGAAGTGTGGATGGCTGGAGTGGGGGGTAGTAGAGGGAGTAAATGCAGACAACTGTACTTGAACAACAATAAAATAATTAAAAAATGGCATATAAAGAAGATTTCAGGAATGCACACAAGTTTTGAGAAAGCAACAGTATGAATATTGAGAGATATGTTCACTCAGAATAGACATGGGTAGTGTGAAATAATTAATGGGTGATGATAATTGATGAACTAAAATGCTACTTTGTGGGAAAAATTGTTATTAGGAAATAAGAATACATTGGAGGGGGAGTTGAGATTTTTTGATTTACAGATCTATATAATATAACTTATTTTTTAAAATATTTATTATATGCTAGGCTGATATGAAATCTAAGCATGCTTACCTTAAAGTAAGAAATTGTGCCAAGAAGAAATAAACACCAATTATAACTTCCTATTGAGAGATAGGCTGTACAGATCTACTTTTTAAAGTTTGTTCTCAGTATTTTAAGTTTTCTGTAATATTTGTTGCAGACACTTTCCTATTAATATTTTTAATTTGTTCATTTATTTTACATGTAGAATTTTAACTTTTTGTAGATCAATCTATCATATTTGCCATTTATATATGATTTCTGAAATTGAAGTCATATTAAAAAGGAGTCATATCTTTCCCAAATCATCTTTAATATTCTTCCCATTTTTATTGTTTATTTTTCATGAGTAGAGCTTTATTTACTGGCATTAAAAAACTAGTTCTCATACACAAAACATGCTGATTGTTGTTTCTGAGTGTTCAATGCACTCTTTAAAAATTAGATAAAATTTAAAGCACAGATTAAGTGAATTGTTTCTCCTGTAAGCACTTGAATGACTATTTGATAATGTTGATCTCAAGTGCACATCAAGCAGGCACCCACAAATAGATTCCCAGGCCTGCTCTTCACAATGTGTGACCTGGCAGATGCTGACTGTGGTGCCAGCACAGGTCTGCATTTGGACACAGGAGTTGGTCATTGCCAAAACCCAGGGGCACAAGACCTGCAGAAAATTCATTTGCACGTTAGAATCACGACTATAAAATGGCTACAAAGTACACCTTGCTCCTGGGCCATTGCAGCTAAGTTGTGACTAAAGAGTTCTAAAACTCCAGGCATCCAATGACAGTCTGCCAGACAACTGCTGTAAACGTGGTGACCAGTCAGGGCCCAGCCCCATGTGACACAGCTATTCCTTCTGTGGCTGCTGTAGGTGGAAGCAGAGCAGAGGAGAAAGCACAAGATGCCACATGCCTAGCTATCCTGAGCCCCAAAACAGAGAGCACTGGGAGAGGGCCAGAACCCTGCCCACAGCTGAGCCGAGACACTGGACACCGCGCTCCTCACCCCACCATGGGAGGCGAGGGTACTGGACTCTGTCCTCGGTGATCATGGGGGCTGGACACAGGTATTTAGAATGCACAGGCTGCCTGTTACCTTGTAGCAGTGGCTAAAAATGAAGACCAGGGGCTCCCGTTTACAAAGTGGTTTATTGAATTGTTAGAACCATGTAGTCACTGGAAGGATGGACATGAGACAATATGGGTCCTGCCGGGGGACTGGGATGATCTGTGTGAGCTCCCTCCTGTGACGTCCACATGCACCAGGAGTCACCATTGTGCTAGCTGGTGTTTGTGCTTTGATGTTTCTTGGGTCACAGGCTCAGCTGCATTGTTCAGTAGACCTGTTCCAGCCTTTTGACCCAGGATACCTTATAGCAAGTGATGTCTAAAGCATCTGGATGGAGACCTCAGGAGCTCTGGGGGTGTCACTGCTGCCCCCTCAGGCACAGCCTGCTGTTTCCACAGCAATCACCCCAAAGTATCAGTGTCTGAGTGACCTATGCCAGGTCATACAGGGCAGAACTAAGGGAGCACTATGGAGGCCACAGAAACTGCAGTCAGGGGCACCCTACAAAATCAAACAGCTATGTTTTCAAAAAACAGTTTTTACAGCACTTTAAATAATTTACAAAAAAAGCTATAAAACTCATATTTACCAGAACGCACATGTCAAATAGGGGCATCACCTCCCATTAGTGTACATATGTAGAGGGAGGTCACAGAGGCTCCTGCCCCCCTCTACACATGTACAGGTTCACCTCCACACATGTGCTATCCATGGACTTGCTGGTGCCCAGACTCGTATTCACAGCTTGAGGACTTTGCCAGGGGCCTCGGGGCTGCCGTACTCCATGGAGGTGTCACTCAGGTCACTGGCATCACTGCCCCAGACCTCCCGGTCCTTGTCATCTCTATCCACCCTCCATCTATACCTCAAATGTCCTCCTCTGTCCTCAAATGTCCAAAATGTCCTCCTCTCAACCAAGTTCCTACTGTTGTGAAAGCTGAGCACTGCTGGAGACTTTGTCCTGGGCCAGTGCCCCGCTTCCTACTTCATGAGCAAGTATGAGCTTCCAAACACAGGATCATGGCCAGCCAGGGCCTCTTTGAAGGCTGAGAAGGACGCGCTCTGCAAAGGCAGGCTCAGGCCAGGGCTTAAGAGGCCAGCTGGCTTGGCCCCCCAGAAGACACTACTCCCAAAGTAGAATAACTGTGTGGAGAGCAGCGGGGAGAAGCCAGAGAAGGGAAGGCCTTTCTTGGGGTCCACAGGGAGGCTAGGCATGCCCCCCACCTGGCCCTCTGGCACTTTTGCCCTCTTGCTGCCCAGGCCCTTGTTCCAGAGTGAGTTCCTGCCTTCAGAGCTCAGCACCCACGTGCTCTGCAGTTGACTGGTGGGCGAAGTCCAGTCCACGGGAGGGTGAGGCCAGCCTGGGTCCCTTCCCTCCCTGTCTGATTCCAGGTTCAGAATCAGTGTGCTCTGGCTCCAAGAGGTCATAGACAAGGTTCCACGGGGGTTCCTGCCCCTGTGCTTGCTTTCCCACCACTGGACAGCTGACCAAAAGCACTGTCTCCAGGCAGTAAGCCCAGCCCCTCTTGAGCTCTGGTTTTTGTGAGAATAAAGGTCTCTTCTACTTGTGGGTGACCCTCTGGCAGACAGTCTCACTGGAGCTCCTGGGTGGTGCCTGCTGGCCTCTAGACCTCTGAGCAGTGGGGAGGAGGCCTGCTCTGCGTGAAGGCCATCCCTTGCTCCTGTGGCTAGCTGAGGGGTACCCCTGTCCCTCTGGTTCCATGTGCACATGTCAGGCTGAATGGCCAGGTCTGGAGCCTCCACCTTCCAGGGTAGTGGCTCTGGCTTGGGCACAGTCCCTGGCCCAAGCACGGTGGGACTCCTTCCTTGAATTACTAAACCACTTACAGACAGATTCCTTGGCCTTTCTGGCCAAAAACTTCCTGATCTCTGCTCAATGCTGTTGTCAACTGTCCATAGAACTGCTGTCATCATACTGAGAGCTGGGCCTGGCAGCTGAGCCATGCAGGTGGCTGGCCTCTGCCTAGCTGGAGCACACACACCTTTTGCAAGCTCTCCACTGTGATGGGAGGACCAGGGGCATGTCGGTGGGCCCAGTGCTGCCAGGATTTGCTCATTCTGTCTGGCTGCAGAAGATGCTGGAAGGTTTCCACAGAGGGTTGTTCTGAGATGCAGACCCAGGGCCTGCATCTCAGCGATGCTGAACCTGACTTTCTTCCTGCACACAGCACTGGGGCTCCTATACTGCTTCTTGAACCTCCACTTGAATCATAACAAGTCCTTCATGGTGGTGTCTGGTCGTCATCATTGTCCAATGAGCTGCTCTTGTCCTCAGAGCTCTCCTTGTCCACACTCTTCATCTCCTGCCTTTTTGCGGTCTGGGAACATGCTGTTCCTCACATCTGTGTCCACATGTTCATCACCCAGCCTGACAGTCCTACAGGGGAGAAGCTGCTCCCTGGCTTTACCCTCCCTTCTAGGGGCCTCACTGGCTTTTCCCTGGCCAAGGTCAGTGTCCAGGGCACCCTGCTTCACCATCTCTCTTGTTTTGGGGGGTGTGGATGACCACATGGAGTTGCTGTCTCCCCTGTGTTTCCTTTTGTGACTCAGTGACAGGTCCAGTGTTTTAAAGACAGGGCCTTGGGGCCACCAGCCTGCCCACTGGGGCCAGGCAACAGCAGTGGGCTCTGTAAAGACTGTAGGCAGGTGTCTGTTCTGGCCAGAAAACTCCCTGATTGTGCCTTCAGCGCCAAAAATGTCTGGATCTCCCTCTCTGTGTTGTAGTCACTATCCACGGGGCTGCTGTCCTCGTCTGGGTGGGAAGGCACATTTCGGGGAAATTGGAGCAGGCTGGTGGGCAGGGGTCTCACTCTGCTTCCCCAGGGGCTGGCAGGATTGTTTTGGAAATGTCCAGGATCTCTTCAGCACATGTGAGCTAAGTGGACGTGTCTGCCCAGCAGGGGAACTTGTCCACAAACTCACTATTGGCCGCTGTGTTTCCTGGAGGTGCAGGGGCTTTGATTTCCTTTGGTGGCTTGGAGGGACTGTCAAAGTCAAGGCCATCTGGGCTGAGGTCCATGGCCTTCGAGGCCCCTGGCTTCTTGCCTGGTGTTTTCTGGTGGGTTTGAGCAAGGCACCTTTTGTGGTGTGGCTCCTTCTGTGGGCAGGGAGAGTTGGGCTGCTCCTCTCCCAGCCATGTTTCTATGGTGAGTCCCCACTTGCCTCCTTTCTTTTCTCCAGCTGGTACAGCTGGATGGTCTCCCTGATGCAGTTATAGCTGCTGGAGTCATATGCCTCGTGCGCCAGGGCTGCACTCTTGGCTCCCTGTCCTCTCCTCCCTGGGCCCAGATTCCTTTTGATCCCACCCTTACTGTGGACTTCTGCAGTTCCACTGGCATTGGCTGGCCTGGGAGCTGTCGGCTTTGGGCCACCCAAAAGCTAGCTCTCTAGCTCTGTGGTGACTTTACACCAGAGGCTTCTGGGCTCCGTGGTCACCTTTGCCAGGGAGGTTTCCCGAAGAAAAACTCCTTACAGGCTCTGGCAAAATCCTGCTAATATGCCTTGACAACCAGCTCTTTGCAGGATCTGAGTGCCAATTTGGCCAAGTTGTCATTGGGGTCTATTTTTTTTACCCACAGGTACATCTTGTGTTGTTTGTTCTCATTCAGAAACTGCTCTATTTCTGTCCAGATGCTCTGCTCAAAGGAGTTCTGGCTACTGAGGCAGACTGGGGAGACGAGCCCGGGGCTTCACTGGCTCCTGTGTGGCTACCATGGACACCTCCTGAGCCAGGTGCCAGTTTGCGGGGGACACAGGGCAGGTGGGGTGCTGATCTGAGGAGGCCCTGTTTTGCACTGACTGTCCCCCTCCATGTGGGCTGGGCAGCCCTACTCTTGGTGATCCGAAAAGCAGCCATGAAACCTACAGCTCCCAGGCAGCCTGAAGGCCTCCCATGTGGACTGGAGAGCAAGCAGGAGGGGAGTTCATGAGGAACATTCTAGTGACAGGGAGGCATGTTGAGCCCATGCTTTGTCTGCCCACTAGCTTCACTTCCTCAAAAAGCTGCCCTGGGTCTAACAAGATAAAGGCCAAACATGGTTCTCTGCAGGTTAAAAAACAGGAACATTCCATCCTTGGGTGGGTGAGAGGCACGTCAAGGGTTGATTCACTCTTCCTTGGAGGAGCCAGCCCTTGAAACTCTCTTCAAGTCCAGGTTCAGAGTTCCGATGGAGCAGCCAACTTTGGCACATTGTGGGCATGAGGTCTTCATCACCCCACCTTCATGCCATGTTTTCCTTTGCCCACTTTTAGAACAGACTCTGTACCCCACCTAGCTGCCCCACCACTAGCTGGGCTCCAGCCCGCCCATTCTTCATCCCAGGGAAGGAGGAATGCACAGGGAGCGGCAGAGGCGTGGGCGGGGTGTCTCATGGAGGCTGCCGGTTTCTGGCATCACACCTCTAGGACATCAGGGAAGAGGCTACGGCCATCTTCAACCTGCTGCTGCTTCCCACCCTGCTTTTTCCCATTTTTTTAAGCTTTAAATTTATAATATGTTTATCAGGCAGAATCATAAACAGTCGGTCTGCAGTCTGGATTCTGCCTGATTTTTTTTCATACAGTGAAGTTTTTGCTATTGTTGTTGCTTTAGTTAGTGTGTGTGTGTGTGTGTGTGTGTGTGTGTGTGTGTGTGTGTGTGTGTGTTTATAGACTTACATAATGTACATAAAACCAAAAAAGTGAACTAATCATAGAAATAGCTCGGTGTATTTTCACAAACTGAGCACGTTCATATAACTATCATCCAGACTAGGGATAAGAACCACAGAAGAGACAGTACTGTGAAAAAAATATTGCAGACATGCCATCTGTTTCTAAAACCCAGAAGCTCCTAACATGCCTCCCTCTAATTGCTACAACTTTCAAAACATAACTACTATTCTTTCAAATTTTTTATGAGATAAACTTCTCAGTTTTTGAATTTTATATAAACTGCAGCAATGAAAGTGATTGCTTTTCATATGATTATTGACCATTTGGATAACCTCTTTTGTAAAGTGCTTTATTCAAGTCTTCTGTTTTTCTATTGGGTTGTCTCCCTTTTTCTTATTGTTTTTTTAGAAGTTCTCTATGTATTTTGAACATAAGACCTTTGTTGACGTTTCCGCTGAACTTTTCCCATTCCTTGGCTTGCATTTTCAATCTCTTAATAGTTTATCTTGATACCAAATGTATAGCAATCTTAAAGCACTCTATTTTATCATTTTTTCTATTTATTATTATTTTTGTGTGCTGTGTGAGAAACTGTTGCCTATTGTATGGTTATGGAGATGTTCTACTACATTTTCTTCTAAACATTATATATCATTTTAAATTTCACAGTTAGATATGCAGTTCATCTGGAAGTGATTTTTTGTTATGCAAGTCAGAAACCAAGTTTTAATTTTTTACTCTCATATATATTCAATTGATTCAGGACATTTTACAAGTAGACATTTCTTTCCCTGCTGCATTCAGTTATCACAAATCAAGTGACTATGTATTTACAGGTTTATTTCAGAACTCTCTACCAGGGGTGTCGAAACTTTTGGTATCTCTGAGCCACACATCAAATACACAAACACTAATGAAAACTGATGAGCAAAAAAAAGGTTTTAAGTAAATTTACAGTTTTGTGCTGGGCCTCATCCATAGCTATCCTGGGCTGCCTGAGGCCTGGGGGCCGCAGGTTGGGCACCCCTGTTACTGTTAACTTATTTCACTTTTTTTCTTGCAAATATCATATTGTCTTGCTTAGTGTGGTTTGTAATTATTTCTGAAATCTGGTAGTGTAAGTAGATAAATTTTGCTTTTCTTCAAGATTATCTTGGCTATACTTGGCCCTTCATGCTTCTATAACACATTTAGAGTCAGCATGTCAATTTCCATTTTTAATAAGTAAACTGCAGATATTTTTATTGGGAGTACATTGAATACAATATTCCATTGGAGAAGAGTTGCTATCTTTAAAGCATGGAATTCTGCAATCAGTGAATAATTATTTAATTATTTACTTTATCTCAGCTATATATTTTTTAAAGGTTTTATTTATTTATTTATTTATTTATTTATTTCGAGAGAGAAGGAAGGAAGGGAGAAAGAGAGGGAGAGAAACATCAATGTGTGGTTGCCTCTCACGTGGCCCCCACTGGGGATCTGGCCTGCAACTTGGGCATGCGCCCTGACTGGGATTCATACTGGTGACCCCTTAGTTCACAGCCCGTGCTCAATCCACTGAGCTACACCAGCCAGGCTCAACTATATTTTTAAGGACATCTTATACATATTTGTTAAATTCATTTCTGGGTATTTTATGTTTCTTACATGACTTTGTAAATGCTTTTATTAATCTCATTTGTATTTGATTATTTATATAATAATATAGAGGTAAAATAATTTGCTTATGTTCAACTCGTATCCCACAATCTTGATAACTTTACTTATTAATTCTAAATATTTTGTCTGTAGATTCCTTTAAAATTGTATATAAAACTCTGTATGGCTATTAATGGCAGTTAATAACCACTTAATTCTTTTTTTGAATCCTTATGGCTTTATGTGTTTATGTATGTGTTCTTGCCTCATTACACTGGCTGGGATGGCCTTTAAAATTTTACATAGAAGTGATGATAATGTTATTAATAGGCATATTTGTCTTGTTTCTGATCTCAAGGAGAAAACTTCCAATATTTCACTGTTAACTAAATATTTGCTCTAGAATTTATATTCTCTTTATTCAATTTAAGTAGTTCCCCTCTTTTTCTAAATTGTTTTTTTTAATCAATAATGACTATTAACTTCTGTCAAGTACATTTTCCTCAATATGTACATGATATTTTATTTCTGGTCTTCTTCATTTTTTGAATGAAAACTGATATATTTAATATTAAAGAAAAATTGCATTCCTCAAATACACCCCAAATGGCCATGATGTATTACTACCATTTTAGCCAGATTAATATTTTTTATTGTTGGCCGTATTATAGATATCCCCCATTTTCTTCCCTTTGCCCCCCTCCACCTGGCCCCTGCCCACCCCCGGCCTTCATCACATTGTTGTTTGTGTCCATGGGTTATTCATATGTGTATATATGTTCTTTGGCTAATCAGTTTTTTTATGCATCTTTTTATTTATTACTGAATTTAATTTGCTGATGTTTTGAGATTATTACACCTGTGCTTAAGAAATAAATTAGTTACAATATTATTTTTCATAATATTCTTATCAAGTTTTTGTGTTACAGTATTGTTGCTATTATAAAGTGTGTTGAGATGTGTTCCCTCTTTATCTATTCTTTGGAAATATTTTTATGTATTTATTTTTATGTCTTCATTAATGAAACCATTTGGTTATGGAGTTTGCTTTGAGGGGAATTAAATTATAAATTCTGTTTAATTTCATTCTTACTCATATTTTCTCTTTCTTTCTGTGTTAATTTAGTAAGAATGTACTTTTCTAGGAATCCATGTTTAGTTTACTCTTTCTAGGTTTTTGTAACATTATTTTTTAATGTTTATTTTTTTCAGTTACATTTTATATTTAATATTATTTTGTACTAGTTTCAAGGATACAGTATAGTGGTTAGACAATCATATACTTTGGAGAGTGTTCCCCCTGTACCCCCTAATATTTCCATTACTCACCTGGCACCATACATAGTTATTACAATATTACTGACTATATTCCCTAAATTGTACTTTACATTCCTGTGACTATTCTGTAACAAGCAATTTGCACTTCTCAATACCTTCACCTTTTTCATGCAGTCCCTCAACCTCCTCCTCTCTGGCAACCATCAGTCTGTTCTATGTATCTGTGAGTCTGTTTCTGTTTTGTTTTGTTTTTTTTTATTGCTCTTTAGTTTCCAAATATAAGTGAAATCATATGGTATTTGTCTTTCTCTGACTGACTTATTTCACTTAGCATAATACCCTTTAGGTCTATATCTATGCTGTTTCAAAATGTAAAATTTCAAAAAAAGTAAAATTTCATTTTTTCTATGGCTCAGTAGTATTCCATTGTATACAACATGTATATAAGGATAACACTTTTGAAAGTCAATTTACCATGAATATTTAACAAGGGCATTTCTCATCAGTCCTGTGAAATACAAAGACATGCATTCAAAAACATACATAAAATATCCATTATATTATTATGCTATTTATAATAACAAAGCAATGGAATTGCTTTTCTAAGCAATGAACATACTTGAATAAATTAAGAAAAACTATTTTTTAAAGAAAACAGAACATGAAGCAAGGACTAAATTGTTTAAATTTCACTCAGGAGGTATCAGCCCAGCACAGTGAGAGTGAGGAAAAAAAGGAAATGGGTTAAGATCCAAAACGACGTCAAGCAATGCGTTGCTGCATTTGCTATTGCTTCAAATAAGCCACAAAGAGATAAAACAGATCACTCTGGAGGCATAATCACTTAGCATATGAGACCTCTCTGGAAGGGCAGTTAGTTCCAGGAACAGTCCACAGAAAAAGAAATGAGGGGAACTTATCTATCCACTTTTCTTCTGTTTCTTTTTTCCTGTTGGACAGAGTCGACCTCTGAAGTCTGGATTCCACTCTTTACAATACACTGTTTCATCCAAGTTCAAAAAGGGGAAGCATGACCTTGCATGGCTCAGCTATCAGCTAAGAAATTGAAAGGAGCACTGGCTGGTGTGGCTCAGTGGATTGAGTACCAGTCTGTGAACCAAAAAGTGACCAATTCAATTCCCAGTCAGGGCACATGCCTGGGTTGTGGGCCAGGTCCTCAGTTAGGGGCATCACACATTGATGATTCTCTCCCTCTCTTTCTCCTTCCCTTCCCTTCTCCCCACCAAAATCCATAAATAAATAAAATCTTTTTAAATTTTTTTAAAAAAGAAAGTGAAAGGAGATGGTTAAGGAAATCTGAAAAGTCACACAAGGTTGGAGTCCCAATAAAATCTAAACAAACACTTAACATGGAACCCTTATAATCAAGTTTTCTAAAAATGAAGAATGACACAGAAATGGAATTATGTTAAATTTTAGAAAAGCAGGAAAATGTCTATATGTATGTTAGGAATCCAAGATTACAAGCTAGATATATAAATATAGAGAGAGATAGACTGATGGATAGATCAATAACCTAGTAACAAAATTGCTATCTATATGTTCTTTTCTATGTAAGGTGATTTTTAATTTATGGTTATTCTTTCCAAATAGTCCCTGCAATGTTAAAAAACTTTACCCTGACTTTGTAACTTCGTATTAATTTTATAATTAGAGTTAACAAAGATATTATTTATATGTAGTTACAATGGGATCTGATTTCATTAAACTTGAATGAATTTCCTTTCAATATACATATTAAATTTCAGGAAACTTCGGACACCAAAATAAAGACTCCATGGGTATACATAAAATACAAAGTTTAAAAACACTAATTAATGTGACAGATATTCCCTTTCCATTATGTTAGGTGAAAATATCATAACTTTTTTTAGGAAGTATTTTTTAGTAAAGCTCACTAAGCAAATCATTTATGTTGGTTTGTCATGTTAACAGACAAAAATAGGAAATTATTTCACATTTATTATCCAAAGAACCTTTATTTTTTAAAATATTTTATTTATTTTTAGAGAGGGAGAAAGAGAGAGAGAGAAACATCAATGTGTGGTTGCCTCCCGAGCACCCACCACTGGGGGCCTGGCCCATAACCCAGGCATGTGCCCTGACTGGGAATCGAACTGGCAACCCTTTGTTCGCTCAATCCACTGAGCTATACCAGCCAGGTCAAGAACCTTTAAAAACACAAAATAAGATAATTTCTCATTTGTAGTTATGCCATATTAAAGTAATCTCTGGCACTTTGAATTTAAAATGTGGGAAAGTACTGGAGAAATTTCTAGGGGATTGAATAAAGATGAATTGTGACATAATTTATGTTCAGATGATGAATGATGAAAGAGACCAAATATTTTAGCATTTTTATAGATTAACTACATCTGTGTTCTTCCATCTTTACTCTGATCAGATTTCCATAAAACCAAGCTTTAAAAACAAAATAAAACAAATGCTAGGCTTTTCTTTAGATGGTTTTGGAACTAGATGGTGAGAATAATTTTCAAAAGTCAGTAAGTCTTCTAAAGGCTGGTTACAGTTGTTTATTTTGCTATATTTTCTTTTCTGTTTGTTTGATTTCTTATTTGAAAATCTCACTAGCACACCATGATCCTTAGGTAATGCTCCTGAAGGAAGAGAAAAATGAACGGGTAACAAAAAGAGGGATCATAATAATAGCAGATATTTAAAGAACGCTATAATTATCAGCTATAGTTGTCAGTGCTGCAGTCATTAGTAGCTCATTTATCATCAAGAAAACTCTACCAAGTGGATATTATTTTTGTCATTTCAGTTTTACAGAGGCAGAGAGATCAAATCCAGGATTTGAACTAAAGAAGGCTTGCTGCAAATGCTGTTGTAATAAGCGTTGTAGCATATAGTAACTTTCGTTGTCATTTAGGCAGTTGTTGAAATGTAAAATTTTTACATTACATAGGAAATATTCTGCCATGAAGAATCTCTTTGACTTCTCTCTGGTGCAAATGCCTAATGATAGCTAACTATTTATTGTATAGAGCTGAGATCTCACATCTCCTCCATGGTCCCTCTTTCTATGAAGTACTGCTCAAACCAGGGAAATAAAAGTAATTATGTTGATTTGCCTCATTGCTCTGTTTTATTTCTTAGTACACTTCTCAGAGGTAGTGCTACTAAATATTATGATCTTTTAGTCTTTTGATTTGACCATTCCAAGATTTAATGTCAGCACATATGACACTGATATACACAAATTTAACACAACATATTTACATTTTGAACAGATTTTGAAATTTCAATTTACTATTCACTTCAGAGAAAGAAGCTTTATAATTTATTATTTGCTTTTCTTAAAGCCATACATTTTACTACTGATAACATGTAGACCATCTGAGAAAGTATATAATTTTCATGTATGCAGAAACAAAATTATATATTTATAATTATAGATTATCATTAAGTTACAAATTTATGGAGTTGCTATGAAATCCTGCTGTCACTAACCAAACAGTAGATGCTTTGGATTGAAACACTTTTCATTGAAAATTTTAGAGAAATCTCATATTAGTATAAAAACAAGCCATTGAGACATCCTTAATAAGATGGAAGACAGAATTAGAACAAAAATCAAAGTCCACTCAGACCCACTCTTTAATTTCAGAATTTGCAGATATTGTAAAATATCAGGAAAGCAAAAGTGCAATTCCCTGCACTTAAAACAAATGGATACACAGAAATATAATTTGCCTTAAGACATTTTGAGTTTTCTATTTTGTTTTTCGGGTTTTACAGATGTTAACTGGGTTAATTAACAGGAGGAAAAAGGGGGCAGAAGGGAAAGTTAGAGATTCCCCAACAAGACTGAAAGTATTTAAAAGGTTTTTGAGACATAAGATTTTTGAGAATTGGTATATTTGAATAGGTATTAAAGAATTTAATAACTCATCAGAAATTTACCAAAATTGGAAGTTGATTTTTCAAGGTCTGATAGGAATGTTTTGAAAGTCTCAACAGGTCTTCTTGTTGGGTAATGAGAAATGTAAACAAAGCCGACTACACTGTGAAGCTGAGGTATCCAAAGGGGGAAAAAAAACTGGCACTTTAAAAAACACAAGCAGCTAAAGTCACCCATGCCTGACACACCTACTTCTGCTCCAGCCTCTTTAAAAATTGTCAAAGACATATGAAATTTTTTGTGTCTTGTCTACAGTTACTAGTAATTCTGTTCATGTGTATGATCTGTTTGTGAGATCTGTGTTTGTCTGTGTTTATGTATATATAGTATGATGTTTTCTACCTCTAAATGGTATTACTAGGTTGTAATATTCAATTGGCTTAAAGAAATTAAGTGGGTAAATAAATTAAAAAATATAACAAATTCTAACTCAAGTGCATTTCAGATTCAAATGATCTAGAATAATATTTGATATTAAAGTCAGTTTGGCTTAAATAAATAGATATATATTCTAGAGGTATTAATATTGAATGTGGTGTTTTGTTTTATGTGGTGTTACAAAATAAGTTGCTGTTTTGCCTATTCCAAAATCTTTCAAGAAAATACCTTGGGTCATCATTGGCTTTGAA
This sequence comes from Carollia perspicillata, assembly GCA_004027735.1. NCBI lineage: Eukaryota > Metazoa > Chordata > Mammalia > Chiroptera > Phyllostomidae > Carollia > Carollia perspicillata. Next base: position 2,941 of record PVKM010013960.1, on the reverse strand, counting down.
AGTTCATAGACTTGCTAAGAACTAACAAATAGTTATAATTGAAATGAAAGTGTTTGGTAAACTTTTTAGTATTGAATACATTATATGAGACACACACACACATCTATCCAGAAAATATCCAGCCATGTAGTATGAAAAATAGAGACATGTTTTGAAGGAGATACAAGAAACATTGTACAAAGGACAATGATGCCTCAGTCCCCTTCAAAGTAGGCACCTTGGTACTTCACACAGTTCTCCCAATCGCCATCAGCTGCCCTGTTGTATTTTCCTGAATCTCATCAATGGTCTGAAATCTCTTTCATTTCAAAGGTGATTTTAGTTTCGGAAAAAGCCAGAAGTCACAGGACAATAAACGGGGGCTGAGACACCTGGGTGATTTGATGTTTCACCAACAAACTGCAGGAGATGTGATGTATGAGAGAGTGCATTGTGATGATGAAGCTGCCTATCATCAGTTGCCCATAGCTGCAGCCTTCTGAATCATCCAAATAGTTTCCATGGAGGAACATTCAAGCTTCACAAAAAATCTGATGCAGATCTGTTGCTCTACTTGCTCAGTCATTTTGAATGTGACATCCACACAGTACACCTGCTCACTCAATGATGTCTACCACCTCCACTGACTAGAACAGTGAAGCTGTCATTGTTCACACATGCACATTCCAGTCCACTCTCCTTGGCTGCCAGGTTACATTCATGTCACACAAACCATTCTCATTATATTAACAATGGCTGGATTTTTTTCCAGGCAGACTGTATAAATGTATATATATATATGTATATATATCCCAAACAAATTTTAAATTTTATTGGAAAAACTAGCTTTATGAAAATGTAATCAACTTTTGGTAGGTGGTTTTAATAGATTTGGACAGTTTCTTTGAATAAGTCAAATGATATGTGACCTACTTTCTATGCACATCTATATTAAGAGTGGGGTCAGCAGATCCTTTCACAGATTTGTAGAGGCAACTCAACTCCCCACATTATGGATGGAACTTATAAGAAAAGAATATGAAAACAAGCCACTATACAGCAACCAAGTTAATTCCACTTGGTTGACAATAAAGCTGCATCCACTAATAGAACTGGAATATTTTTAAGACAGCAAAAATCCAGGAATGAGGATTAAATACTTAAGATACTAAGACTTTAAAAATCAGCACTAAAACATCAAAAATATTTTTTTTAAAAAACACCCCCTGGGTAGTGTGGCTCAATGGATTGAGTGCCAGCCTGCAAACCAAAGGGTCACCCATTTGATTCCCAGTCAGGGCAAATGCCTGGATTTCAAGCCAGGTACCCAGTAAGAGGTGCTTGAGAGGTAACCACACATTGATGTTTCTCTATTCTCTTTTTCCCTCCTTACACCTCTCTCTAAAATAAATAAGTAAAATCTTAAAAAAACAAATACTAAAATATGAAAGTATTGAAAACAAATATTGAAATATACTGAGATACTGGCTTAATTAGATAAGACACTTTGTAACTTTATAACCCCTAAGGTGTTCTGAACACTCAAACCTAACAAGCACCTGAAATTCATCATATTAAAAATAAAACCAAAAGGCACTCCTTCAAGCCCCACCCCATTCTATTCCTCCTATTCTCCCTGAATAAGGATCACATGAGGTAGATGACTGAAATAATGGTGTTCCTTATCTTTCTTTCACAGGCCTTATCTAGTAAGTAGGTCAACAGCATTTCCAGTCAGTCAACAGTGAATGCCATACATCTCTTGAATCTGCTCCATCTGTGTTGCCACTCCCATTAAGTTCAAGGCTAGATCATCATTTCTCGACAATATTCTAATAGCTGTTTACATGGTACTCTCATTTGTTTTCAATAAATCTTTTCTTGGTGCCTAAACTGTACTCTATACCAAAAGATGTAGCTATAAAGATTAATCAAAAGCAGTACTCACATTCAGGTAACTTACTCTTGAGTAGAGGAAACTACACATAAAAAAGTATCAATGGTATCATGCATGTGTTTGTAAAACAGTTCTTCTGGATAGAATGCGAGAAATTGTTCAAATTTAGTTTTGAAGAGTCTAACCTTGCATCTATCTGACGTATTCCTCTTCCTAAAAGTAATTATTATAAAATGCAAATCCAATCCCTGCTTAAATTATTGAAGTATCTACCCATCATCAAGTAGATAAAATCCAACTTGTTCTCTGTGTGTTTACAAGAAATCAGCAGTTCTAAAGTACGCTTCAGGACCTATGAGAAGAGAAGTGGGTCCCTTAGTCCTTTTTAGTGGGTCTCAAAGGTCAAAATTATGGCCATGATAATCTTAAAATGTTCTTTGCCACTTTTCACCCTAAGTCTCTTACAAATGTACAGGTGATTTTTTTCAGATATGGTGTAAGAAATGTGCAACATTGGGAAATAAATTGGATTTATTTTGGACAAATTACATTTTGGAAACTATTTATGTTAACATATAGTGGGTTTATTATTTTTCTTTACAGAAGTTAATAAATGTTTTAAAAGTATCAGCTTTAATTCCTACTGTGGCAAACATCAGTAGAGATAAATCATATATGGATGAGTACTTTGAATTTCTCAAAAACTTTTAAGAATGCCGAAGGGGTCCCCAGACCAAACAGTTTGAGAACTGTTTCTAAAAAAACCCTTTCTCTTAGAGCAGGAACTTACTTTTAGAATAAGAAAATAGCTTCTCAGAAAATTAAGCTTATCAGTCAGCCATGTCTGAAAATGAGTTACCTTAATATTTTAATCAAATTGCTTTTGCTTTGATAGCTTGGGTACAGATCATAGTGTACTGGGTCATCCTGTCCTCCGAAATTTCATATATACTTATAGGCCATAAAGCAGTGAAGGAAAAAATGAACTCTACCTCCTCTATGGTTGAACACACTTGCTGATCACAGCAAAAATAGCCTCCACTGGGACCTCCAATCAGTTTACCC